>CM035415.1:1437531-1572531 GCA_020310875.1 Ceratopteris richardii | reverse complement strand
TTATATGTGAAACGAGTCAAAAATAGTCTAGAATCTATAAAAAGAGCTAGAGAGCTCATTTTTTAGGTTAGCAAGTTGGAGATTAGAGCTATTTTTGAGCTTGTAATAGTGTTATTGAGAAATAGAGTCTACTTTCAACCTTCCATTGTGTCTTGCTTGTCTCTTTCTTGTGTGTATATGTGTGTGCATCTCCATGCTTCACACCTTCACTCTCACTACATCTTGCGTTCACTATCTTCATATCACTCCTATCTCTTCTGTGGATGTTGACATTAAGGAGGTGGAACTTCTTAACGTGTTGCTTACCATTGTGCTAGAGCAACACCAAATTTGGCACCATTGCTAGGGATCGAGTTCTAGGACGAATGTGTGATGGTAAGAGTATAGCAAGAATTGGCATTGGAAGATAAAAATTTTAGTTTTTGTTGTCGTTTTTGAGTAGTTTTTTGTGTTTTTCATCTCCTCTACATTCCTCCTTTACCAGCGCATCATCTTGTTCCACTCCAAAAAAATAAAAAAATTCACCATATCCACCTATCCTCCTCATTTCCCTCACTTGCGCATGCGAGAGAGAGAGAGATATAGCTTTTAAGTTTGTATGTGTGTGCATGTTTTTGAGTTTTCTTGTAGGGACAGTAATCCAGAACAACAAGAGAGCTCCAAAAAGGTGAGAATGTCAACTTTCTGTTAGATATGTCATAGGTGTCAGACCATCGTGATGGTCTGACAAGTTCAACATTTTTGGTAAGCGTGTATACCACAACATAGAGCACACTTGCGCACATAGGAATCCACAAACACATCGCAAAAAATTGCATTTTGGTGGACCATCACGATGGGCTCATGCCATCGTGATTGTGTCACACCATCGCCATTGGCTCACGCTATCCTAACAGCTCACTCGGAGCATCGTGATAGTCTCACACCATTGTGACGGTTTACTTGGACCATCGCAATTGTCATTGGCCATCGCAATGATCCCGTCAGGCTCACATCATCACGATTGGCTCACCCCATTGCGATGACCCACTTTCCATGTGTCAATTCAAACCATCGCGACAATACAGGTACCCCATTGTGACGCTTCAGTTCCGTACCATCGTGATTGGCTCAAGCCATCACGACACCTCGTGACCATCGTGATGGGCTCATGCCATCGCGACGGTTCCATTGATTGTTGACAATCGTGATGTGCTAATGCCATTACGATTGCTCGTTAGTCCAACCATCACGATGACTCATTTGTGGACCATCTCGACACCTCACACCCTTAGATGGCCATCACCACAGTTCAAGTGGACCATCGGGATAGTCCCAGACCATCACGATTACCTCAGACCATCGTGATTGTCTGCCTGAAATGCCAAATTAGGGTTTTGATTTTTTGCAAATAGAAAGCCTATTTTGAGTGAATTTGTGAATGATTAGGCATATTGGAGACCCCTTTAGCTCATATTTGGAGAAAAGCCAGCCTACCCATTTTAACCCCCAGAGCCTGAACGTCCATAACTTTTTCATTCGAAGTTTGTTGATCAAAGTGTTTGATCATTGATTTAAGAATTGGTCTAAACTTTGGATTCTTACAGGTCTAGCAAGAGCTATCCAGTGACAATCAAGGCAAATCATGTGGTGTACGCAAGGCTTGGGAAGTGTGACTTCTTGGGCATCAGAGCTATTAAAGAAGCTAGCTCGAGGTTGGAAGAATACTCAACCCCCTCAATCAATTATTAGCTTAGGCTAAACGTGTAGCATTGTGGATTAAATTAGGATTGTGATAGGAACACATCAAGTCCAAGAGACTTAATTCTCTCAAGTCCAAGAGTAAGATAAAAGTATGCAAAATAAAAAAAAAAAAAACCTAAAGGAAAGAACTTAAGTCTGACAGAACGCGAATTTAAATGTACAACAAAAATTTGATTCCTGACACATACATTGAGACAAGACAAGAATTTAAAGGAATTAAGAACAAACCAAGTGACTAAGAAGCATTGGCGATTAGAAAGTGTACTGAGAGCTCAACAAAGACAGATTCATGAACCTTAGATCGGGCAAGCATATAGGTAAGTTAGACCGAAGAAGCGTTAGATCATCAGAAGCAAGTGTAGGAACTACTGCATGTTCGTGGGCACAACAATTGAATAGTTACCCTTATGAGTTGGGCTTAGATACCAGTGAATCAGAAATGGCTTTTAGCATGGAAAGACCAGGAGGAGGGTTAAGCATTATATATTTGGAAAGACCCGAAGGACCCTACAGAACCCAATTAGAATATGTTCGAACCAACCACTAGGTGCTCATATCCATGAGGAGGGTTTGAGAAGATCAGTAGTGCAATTGCACAACCCTGACCAACCCATTGGACTCGAACATCTGATAGTAAAATTCGAGAGAGATGCATACCTAGACAAAGAAGGAACTATGTACATCATAACGAATCAACCGAATATCACTAATGGGTCCCGCGTTGTCATCCGCGAGAGAGAAGTAGGAACCCAAGGAAAAGAACCATTAGGAGATGAACCTAGGTCACCTCGAGGGAAATCTATACTGACATGAGTACCAAACCCAGAATGGATCCCTCAAGATAATAGAAGCATTGAATTGTTCTTGAACAAGGACACGGATGAAGCATTTTGGAGATATAGAATGGAACAACCTAGTGAGATAGGATCCATTAGGATTTACGAATTCAAGGACCTTGATATGCCTCGAAAGGTAGTATACTTGGACAATACCTCAGAATGAGTATTTGTAGTTCAGATCATGTGAGGCATGCCTATACATGGAGAGGTGAGTTTGTATTCCCCCCATCATGGGCAAATGTAAATGCTAGTCATCATTGTGCTCGTTGATTCACAGCTTCAAACATACCCCTCAGGAAACAGTTAGACATGCAGGACGTAGGTTTAGACAATATGTAGAGAGATGCCCAATGCAAGAACTACCCTCACAGGCCAAGCAAGTTTCTTTGTTTTTAGATGGCCTCTTGAGCTCTTAACTTCGCTCCTATGTCTATCTAAAGGAGCCCAGAACACTAGAGCAATGCATAAGGATTTGTATAGACATTGAGGAAAATTTAGGAGATGAATTGGAACTTTCAGAGGTCTATAAAGACTCAGATAGCTCATCTCAATGATCCTCAAAACTCTCTAGCTTGATTGAAGACCTAGCAGAAAAAGTGGCCCAAAAACTAGGAGTCTCTAGCAAACAGATGCCTAGGTTAACAACAAACAAACGTTGTTACACTTCTGGTGGTGATCATATGGAAAATGTGTGTCCAAATGTAACACAACCTCAAGCCAACCATAGTGGCCAATACTGTACAATCGAGAGATGATACGCAAATCACACAGCACAAGATTGCCCATACAACAAACAAGTAGTGTGATAGAATTACCCACAAGCATACCCTCAATAAGGTAGTTATCAAGGTCAATACGATTCTAAGCCTCATTACTACAAGCCTCCACAGAACTATCCTTATCAAGCGCAACTGAGACCACAAGCTGTTTTAGCTCAGCAACCACGACCCCCAGCTAATGTAATCTTAGTCAAGTATGCTGCTGCAGAAGAGAACCTGAATAGGGTGTTGGTGCCTTCTTCACCCTTGATCAGTGATAGTGATCCTAATTCTAATAGTTTTGACTCTACCCATGTAGATACTCCACCTGCTCATTACACGAAGTCTCCAGAACACATGGAAACATATCAATATGATAGTCCACCCCTGGAACCTAGTTTATAGCCCAACTATGCCAATGTCATGTATACAAACCCTAACCCACAACCCGACATCCTTTGATAGCAGGACAATCATAATACAATAACATAAAAGGTTTTTGTGCCGAATGTGGTAAAGAGCATGTCATTAGAGATTGCCTAAAGAACCCTACTAATGCCTCAAAAGTGATGCCCATTAATGTGATAGGTACTGTCCATAACTCATATGGATCCAACCCGACATATGTGCCTATTCAAGAGGATTCCCGAGAAATAATTAAGAGAAAGTGGAGCAAGAAAATAAGCGAACTAGAAGGAATTCTAAAGTAGTCTAGAGCCAAAATCCTCGAATTGACTTCGCAAGAATCTAATCGGGAGAACCTAGCTCAGAGATCCGGATCAGTTCTAGCTAAACCCATACCTAAAAATCTAGACATGATGTTTCGAGCATATCAGGTGAGATTAAAAGAAGGACCCTAGGTAGCTGAATTGAGTAAGAACTATCCAAGAGCAGAATTAGAAATTGAGAGAACTAAACTTTGCATGAAGATGGTAGAATTAGCACAAGCTATGTTCAAAGCCTCTCGTTACATCAATTGGAGTAACATGGCAAATCTTGAGTTGCACTTTCACGGACTACTAGAGAGGTTAGAATACTTGATTACTAGCAACAAGAAGAAGAATATGCAAAGGGACCCTATTGTTCCTCAGACACAAGAAGGTAATGCACCATCCTTGTCTCAAGTGCCAAATACCAAGTCTGAAGACAACCTGTCTTCCATACACAAGTATTCACAAGGATTTGTGAGAGAAATCCAAGAAGAGAGGTGGAGATGAGAGTAAGAAACCCATCCTCCTATTCAAGAGATAGACGACTTGCAAGAACAATTTCCCCAAGACATACCCTCTATCTATGAGGATGTAGAGGAAGAGCAACTGAGTGAACAAACAGATTTTGAATCAAGAATTACTCAGTTCATAGGACCTCGGGAAGCCAAGTCTATCATAATGAGGGCGCCCACTATAATAGTGAGGAATGAAGAATCAATAATCCCTAGAAACATGGAAGTGATAAAGAACACCAAAGTACAGTGTCATCTCACTCTAGGAGAATTGTTAAAAATCAAACCAGACTTGGAAGCACGTAGCAAACCAATTCCCTAAGATTGCTACTACTCCCTTCCAAATAAGATCACACAAGAAGGTATCAGAGATACCAATGGAAAGAATTGGTGATGTGAGCGAGGGAGAGGAAGTCAATACTTATCTTCCAATAACCCACAAGGGCTACACCACCAAAGCCATCTTAGATTCAGGAGCTGGAGTAGCCATCGTTACCACTGCTTTATGGAAAGATTGCTTTAAGCCAGCACTAAGACCCACCAGGATGAAGCTACAAATGGCTGACGGACATATAGAAAAGCCATTAGGCTTACTAGAAGGCATATCTCTCACCATTCATGCATCAGCTACAAATTGTACAAGATTGGGGAACTAATTCTTTGTACTTGCAACATTTAGGAGTGACCACCAAAGTCAATCTTAAATATTATTCCCATCGAGACGTACTCCCAATACAATGGAATACCATCCATAAGACACCAGAAGAAATAGGATCAGTGCATTCATTAGAATCAGACCCCTCATGGGTGCACGAGGATACTCATCTATGGATGTGTAAATTATCCAAACAAGAGGAAGAACGATTAGAAGCCAGGACCCTAGGTTCAGAATGACATCCACGAACCCTTTAAGACCCTGCCTATGCACCTATAGTATTTCCAGACAAGGAATTTGAATCTCATGGTTGGGCAGAGATTTTAGCTATGATGGATATAGGTGTAAATAGATAACAACGGACTCATCATTGTGATGAGGAGAGTTATGACATTTCCATTTTTTTTTATAGAGCCCTTAGAGGAAGAACCTATCCTAGAAGAATGCATGGAAGTGACCCAAGAACCGGACGAGAGTGGTGACAAGGATTTAGAATCCATTATCCTGGAACCCTTCTATTCGACAGAAGAGGAGTATCTTTATTTTGTAGAAGCCAAAGATCCTGAAACAGACAAGGAAAATCAATGTGAACAACCTAATTCACTCACAGAATGTACAAAAAATAAGCCAAAGAAAAGAAAGAAGCCACTTACGACAAAAGAAGAAGAACCTTTCATGGAAGTACCTGAGAACTTTAAGAAGTATGAAATAAAAGATAGAAGAATTATGGTACAAATGCACAAGAGAGAAGTAGGCATCAGAGAAGCGTATGATAATCGAGAGAAAACCAAAAAAATCATAGTCATGATAGAAGAAGGAGAAGAAAAATATACATACATAGGGCATGATTTGAGCAATGAAGAAGAAGAAGAGTTTATTGCCCTATTGCAAGAATATAGAGATGTGTTCTCTTGGAGTTACAAACATTTGAAGGGAGTAGACCCAGATATAGGCTCCCATAGAATCCCAAATGGGCAAAGAAGATGAGTGAACTTGAGGAAAGTCTACGAGAAACCAAGGCTAAAATCATAGAGATCACATCTCAACCGCACTCTCACACATTCCCACCGCTACCATCCCCATCACCCTCCATCCCTTCACCCTCTAAGACACCCCACGTAACCCACCCACCACCCCAAACAGGATCAGTATTAGTTGATCCCACTCCTGAAGACATAGACATGATGCTTAAAGCATATCAGGCCAGAATCCAAGAAGGGCCAAACGTCACGGATCATGACAAGTGCTATCCTAGAGCTGACCTAGAGATAGAAAGAACCAAACTGTGCGCGAAAATGGTCGCATTGGCTCAGACTATGTTTGAAGCCAGTCGCCTTTTCAATTACTCAGGCTCAGCCAAAACGCAATTACACTTGGATGGATTCCTAGAGAAGTTAGAGAGGATAATTGCAAGATCTGACAAGGAAGAAAAAAATCAAGACAAAGAAAAAGCAAGCAAAAACATGAATCATTCCCAATCGGAAGTTTATGTGGCCAATTCCACTAAACCAGACAGTTTCCCCTCCTTAGAAAGAATAGAGAGGCTAATTGCACAGTCAGAAAAGGAACCTACCCCTCAAAGAAAGGAAAGGGCAAGAGAACGGATAAGCCAACCTCTTCAGGAAGCCCATGTGCCTCCTCAAGAAGCTTATCTTCCCCCCCAAAAGGCAGATAAGCCCCCCTCGGAAGCTCACGTACCTCCACAGTCTGCCTACATTCCTTCTCAGGGAATGTATGAGTCTGCTCGGAAGAGTAATAGAATAAGCAATCCTCCCCAAGAAGCTTGTGCTCCAGCCATTTATGAGAGCAAGGAAAGAGCCAACGATAGAACCAGCCCTCCTTCCCAGGTTGCTTATGTGCCCAATTCCACGGAGCCAGACACTTCTTCTTCTATGAATCGGTTTGCACCAGACTTCCTACGAGAGATTCAAGAAGACAAATGGGATAACGAAAGCGAGGTTGCCCCTCCTTTTGAACTTGTGGACGATGCACACGACCAATTCCCACAAGACATCCCATCTATTTACGGGGAGCATGAGAGTGTTCAGTCTCACGAGAGATTAGACTTTGAGTCTAATTCCATACAAGAGCTACCCCACTTCACAGGCCCATGGGAAGCAAAGTCCACATGTATGAGAGCACCCACAGTCATGGTAAGGAACGACGACTCAGTCATACCTAGGAACACAGAGGTAGTGAAGAACACTAATGTGCAGTGTAATCTCAAGTTAGAAGAGCTACTCAAGGTTAGACCTGAATTATGGAAACATGTAGCCAAACAAGTACCAGAGATAGCAAAACCTCGTTCCCAGGAAGGATCCCATAGGACAGTGCCAGAAATTCCCTTGGATAAGATAGGAGATATGTGTGAAGGTGAAGAAGGGAACACCTATCTTCCCATCACCTACCAGGAATACACCACCAAGGCGATTTTGGACTCAGGTGCAGGAGTTGCAATTGCCACCACCTCCTTATGGAAGCGTTGGGGCAAACCAGCACTCAGGCCAACGAGGATGAAATTGCAAATGGCCGATGGTCACATAGAGAGACCCTTAGGATTGCTAGAAGGAATAACTCTCACCACTTGTGGTGTGGAGTTTGAGCATAGCTTTGCTATATGTGACTTCAGCAAAAATCATGCCTATGAGATGATTATGGGAAGACCATTCATGCGACAGTTACAAGTGGTACAGGATTGGGGGACCAATTCTTTGTACCTGCAGCACTTAGGTGTTACAACCAAAGTCAATCTCAAGGATTATTCTCATAGAGATGTCCCTCCTATCCAATGGAATCCCCTCCATAGAGCCAAAGATGATACAGAATCGGTGCATTCCATAGGGTCTGGATCCTCATGGATGCATGAAGATACTCACTTATGGATGTGCAAGGTAGCAGTAGAAGAAGAGAAGAGAGAGAAAGCCAGAGAGGTAGGTGCGAACGAAACTCATAGACCCATTCAAGACCCAGCCTATGCACCTATAGTCTTTCCAGATGAGGAATTCGAACCCCATGGCTGGGCAGAAATTTTAGCAACAATGGACGTAGCCATCAATGAAGAACAATGGACACCTTACTGTGATGAGGATGGCTATGACATTTCAGTCTTCTCCATAGAGCCAATCATGGGAGAGGCAGTTTTAGAAGAATGCGAACCTAGCCCTGATGCATTTGAGGATGCAAGTGACTCCGATCTAGAGTCAATCATTATGGACCCACCATTTGCATCAGATGAAGAATACTTCCATGAAGTAGAATTTCAACCCCAGAGGCATGGAGAGGTTACGACTAATGTAAGATTAGCAACACATGTGAACCCGATGGAAGAAGGAAAGAAACGAAAGAAGAGAGAAGCCTCACCAAAAGAGGAAGAATCTTGTTTGAGGTCCCAGAAAATTTTAAGAAGTATGAGATAGATGACAGGAGAGTCATGATTAGAATGCCTAAACGAGAGGCACAATCAGGAGAGGCCTATGATAACAAAGAAACTACCAAGAAAATCGTAGTGGCCCTAGAAGAAGGAGAGGAAAGATGTACGTACATAGGCCATGACCTAACAGAAGAAGAAGAGTACGAATTGATTGCCTTGCTAAGAGAATACAGAGATGTATTCGCTTGGAGTTACAAGGATTTGAAAGGTGTTGACCCGGACATATGCTCACACACTATCCCCATGACCTCAGATGCCAAACCCTCTAAGCAAAAGCCTTATACATATAATGATAATTACGCTGCTAAAATCAAGGAGGAGATAGATAGACTGGTCGAAGCAGGATTTATCTATGAAATTGAGCACACTGAATGGGTATCCCCCATCGTAGTGGTGCCCAAGAAGAATGGCAAACTGCGTGTGTGCATTAACTTGAAGAAGGTTAATGCAGCCACAATCCGAGATAACTATCCGCTTCCCATCACAGAACATCTCTTAGAAAGAGTGGCAGGCAAGGAAGTGTACAGCTTCCTTGATGGATTTTCGGGCTACAATCAAGTAGCCATAGCTCCAGAGGATCAGCATAAGACAGCCTTTGCCACAGAGTGGGGCATTTTCGCTTTTAGAGTAATGCCATTTGGGCTTACCAATGCACCAGCCACCTTCCAGAGGCTGATGTGCCATGTGTTTAAGGAGTTCCTAAGGAAGAGTCTAGAAGTCTACGTTGATGATCTCTGTGCTCATTCCAATGTTAGACAAACCCATATTCCTGAACTCAGACAAATCTTTGACAAATGTAGAGAATATCAAGTCTGCCTGAACCCAAAAAAGTGCGTTTTTATGGTCAGGCAAGGCAAGATTCTAGGACACATAGTGTCAAAGAATGGCATATCTACCGATGAAGAAAAAGTGAGAGCCATAGCAGAGCTACCTAGGCCAAAGAATGTCAAGGAAGTACAAGCTTTCATGGGACACTGTGGTTATTACCGACGATTTATACACATGTACGCTGTCATTGCAAAGCCCATGTACGGACTTCTGACAAACTTTGAGTGGACGGATGAATGTGAGAATTCCTTCCAAGAGCTTAAACGAAGATTATGTTCAGCACCAATCTTGACCACACCAGAGTGGAATAAGCCATTCCATGTTCATGTTGATGCATCCAATTATGCTATTGGATGTGTACTTGCACAACCTACTGGTGAAGGTAATATGGATCTTCCAATTGCCTATGCCAGTAGACAATTGAATGCGGCTGAACGAAATTATACCACTACTGAACGAGAAGGATTAGGCATGGTATATGCAGTTAAAAAGTTTAGACATTATTTGCTTGCAAATAAGTTTAAATTTTTTACGGACCATCAGGCATTGTTGTACCTAGTAAACAAGCCATGCAATACAGGTAGATTAGTAAGATGGTTTCTCTTACTAATGGAATACGACTTCGAGGTTGTGGTAAGGAAAGGTAGGACCCACTTACGAGCAGACCATCTCTCTAGACTCACATCTGGAGAAGCCCCACAAGGAGTGTCAGATGACCTTCCTGATGCTTACTTGTTTAATTTGGAAGTTATACCGCAGTGGGCTAAGCCATTGGTGCCAGTATTGACGTACGGGCCCAACCATCCAGTGGTAAACACACGGAATAGAGAGATCGTAAAAGCCCAAAAGTATCACATCATGGCCGGAAGCATGTACAAGCACACAGATCAAGGGATCCTGGCTTGTTGTGTAGAAGAGGATGAGTACGCTAAATGGTTGCAATTAGCACATGTAGGTGCGTTAGAGCAACACCATTCAAAGCAACGAACTTTACAGACTCTAAAGAGATTCGGAGTGCATTGGCCAACTATGGAAGCGGATGTCCAAAAGTTGTGCAAGGAATGCCCAATCTGTTGCACTAAACCACCTGTGGAACATGCCACTCTCTATCAAGTATCCATTGCGCCCGATTGGAGCGAACCACTAGTATCATTCCTGAGGACAAACACATTCCCTCCAGACATGACTCTGGCTAGGAAAAGAAGTTTAGCACAGGAAGCCTTGGATTACTCACTCATTGGTGATAATCTATACAAACGCGGTAAGGATGGTTACCTGTGTGTCCATGAGAGTGAATATCTTAAGATCTTGGAAACTGCTCACCAAGGTGTAACAGGAGGACATTTTGGACCGGATCGGGTGATCAAGGCAATTCTATTTGCGGGCTTCTGGTGGCCGACCCTTCACATGGATGCACATACCTATGTGAAACGGTGTGATGTCTGTCAAAGGACTCAGTATCCTATACGCAAAGATGAGATGCCACTGAAACCTATGATGGGTGGACGTGCATTCTCTAAGTGGGGAATAGACTTCGTAGGTCCTATTAATCCCCCAGCCAAAGGTTCTCATGCGGAATACATCATTGTTGCAACAGATTATCTCACCAAGTGGGTAGAGGTAAAGGCTACAACAAAGAACGATGCTCAAACAACTGCTAAATTCTTGTTTGAGAATGTATTCACAAGATACGGGCTACCTATAGAGCTTGTAAGTGATAGAGGCACTCATTTCTTAAATGAAGTGATTGAAAATTTACTCCAAGAATTCTTGGTAATACACAAGAAGTCTGCCCCCTATCACCCTCAAGCTAATGGACAAGCTGAGAGCACTAATAAGATCTTATGCAATGTACTGACAAAATTAGTGAACACTAAACGCTCTGACTGGGACAAACAACTACACCATGCTGTTTGGGCATACCGAGTTGCCTACAAAACGGTACTCCAAGCCACCCCCTTTCAGATGGTATTCGGCCAAAACGCTGTGCTACCCTTGGACTTCCTAATCCCTACATTGAGAGTAGCACAAGAGCACGAATGGACGGGTCATGAGCTCTCCTCTAGGATCTTTGACCTTGAACGATTAGGAGAAACAAGACTGAGAGCCGCTGCTGGAATATATGCAGCCAAGAAGAGACAGAAGGCATATTTCGATGCCCATGTGAAGGATAAAGGCTTGAAAGCAGGAGATCTAGTCTTAGTCTATACACTAAAACAACACGCGAGGAAGCTAGAAAAGAGAGGCTACGGACCTATGATCATCAATAGGATCTCCACGAGTGGAGCAGTACAATTAGCCATGCTAGAAGGTGATCTCCTCCCAAACTATATTAGCGGTTGTAGAGTCAAGTTGTATCAGGAACCCCTCACGGAGGAAATGCTCAGCCGACTCAACACTGCTAAGAAACGCAAAGAGGAAGAAAAGCGCATTCGAGAAGAGGCTCAAGCCGAAGCTTTAGAACGCATCAGAAGGATGAAGTTACGAAGACAAGGCCGAGATCAGACCAGAACAGTTGACCATGCAGATCAAGGATATCCCATGGCCATGTGTGAAGTTGCAGGAACAAGCTCGAATAGAATAATTGATAGACGTCCTTTCATAACCATAGATATAGGACAAGGAAAGAGTGCAAGGACCGTAAGAGCCTTGATTGACTCAGGTGCTGCCACTAGTGCTGTTAAATTGTCTTACTGTCAAGAGTTACAGTTAACTGTCCATCCTGTGGAAGCATATCTCATAGGATTGGGAGGCGTGGAAACCCCTTGCATGGGCGAGGTGGAACTTCCCCTCTACATTCACGATGAGGCAATGACCGTTAAAGTACTAGTGTGTCAAGATGAGGATCTCACTGAACCTCTCGTCTTGGGTCAGGATTGGATCTATGACCAAGCAGTCAATTTAAACCTAAGAAGTGGACTTCTCCGGGTTTGGGTCAATCATAGTCGAGTTACAGTAGAATTAGACAATGGAGCACTCAAGGAATTAGGAAAGGCACAGACTCCTGGTCCTTCCAGGGGTACACATGAAGATGACCATGCTGTTCTTGTTCAAAACCCTGTGTTGCAGAGGAATGATAATTGCAAAAAAGGAGTCAAGGATGCAACGGAACTCCCTTCTTTTCCAAAGGCCAGAAGGAGGCAGCAACCAAAGGCGGATCACAGGCAGAAGAAGCAGAGTACTACCTATGTCCGAGATCAAAAGTACCTGCGCAGCAGAATGTCCCAGAAAATCAACCAGGTGTGGGTGCGGAAAGGCGAACGACCGGCTGCACCACCGTCAACTACACGGACAAGGCCTCTTATTAGTAACCAACAACACAACGCTAATAAGAAGTCTTTCAGAAATTCTTCCGCTAAAGTAAAATCTATTTGGGTGCCCAAGAAGTCGATGAAGGCAGGCCCACAATCAAGACAAATTTGGGTGCCTAAGGCTTGCTTGAGGGCACAAGTTGTTATGCCAAGGCCACAACCTATTCAGCATAACTCGACTACGAGAACAACCAGTATTCCCTCGTTCTCAACACTTAGGAACACACCAAGACCCAAGAGCATGCATGTAATCACTTATAAGTGGGTCCCTAAAAGGCCCCATGCCCAAACCACGGCACCGAGACAGCTCTCTAGAGTCTCGACGAAACCGAAAGCAACGCCCATTCACTGCATTTGGCAGTCTAAGACCTGTAATAAACCCCCCGACCCCAACTTGTAAATTCACCCCCACTTACTAACGGCATTAGTCTCCTAGGAATACACAGACATTAACTACACTCACTGTCTTCGTGCACTTACTAACCACTAACTCACCATCTACCTCATGATTAATGTTGTAACGGGGACAAAAACGGATTTATTCTGTCCATTACGATGTTAACACATGATTCTATATTCTCACAGAATCAGAAGGCAAGAAGAAAAATGGCAGATGCGACAGGTTCGGGCTCACAAGTAGGGATACTTACTGCAGGAATTGATGTGGATAGCCTACCTGTGGACGTGCCCCCGACTGAACGACCAGTAGAGATGCAACACCTTCAGCAACTCCCGGTGCCAGATCCACCTACAGGAATCACGGAAAGAGTCCATGCCAATTCTCATTGGTTCAATGGCATGCCCGGTCCATTAGGAGAGGCCAAGTATATCTGGGAGTCTAAATGCGAGTATGACAGATCATGGGTGCGATTCCAATTTTTCTCCAAGGAGTTCGAGACTTTACAGAACACCGAAGATCTCCAGACCATATGGCAACGAGCAGGGTTAGCGGAATATTTTGAAGCCCCACTACCTAAACCCGACCTCCTCCGATGTTACTATCTGGTCTCCACATTACAAGCTCATGAAGATAAGGACCAACCCGGATCATTTGTTCTCCCCTCATTGCTGGGCAACAACGAGTTGAAGAGGTTTGAACTTACTGCGGAGCTGGTGAGTGATGCTTTAAATATGCATGGCACGCATGTACCCTCAGAAAAGGATGCTCTCGTTCCCACCAACATGAAGGACAGGAAACTAGTGAAGCTGAAAGACATGGCAGCACTCACCCCAAATGTGTCCATCCCTCTCCGCATGTGCATGCAACATTTCGCCTTCCCCGGCCAAGACCGATTCACGCAACCACACAAGAAGATCTGGTTTGCTCTCTACTTGGCGGAAGCAGGTGCGTTACCTATTAAGCTACCAGTGTGGATTATAGATCAGCTGTATGAAGCAAACAAACGGGCTTCTAGGAAATTAGTGGTGAATGGATGCTGTGCAATCACACGCATCATTTACCGATGCTTGGCATATGATGTCCCCATTGAGCGTGCCTTAACTTGGGCACAATTACAAATGTTTAAAAGGCTCAAGACGTCCACACATCAGTCCAAGCGCATGAGGGGCGCGATCCCTTGTGTCCAGACAAGGGAAGTCCTGACTACTCCTGAGGCATCACCATTAAGAGAGGGCACTGTACCTCCCTTTACCATTAGGATACCCAGGTCGGAATCTGACACTACGACACAACCTACCCCATCGGCTCCTCCTGTTACACCTGAATTCGAATTTGCTGCCACTGGAGAGGCTGAAGGACTGGACCCCCAGGATTTCGAAGCATTCCTACAAAGCACACAATTCTCTGATGTGGAGTTTTATTCAGAGGCAGAGGAGCAGGGCACATCCTCACGAAGAAGAAGAAAGTCTACAGACGGTAGACATGTCCATTGGAGTGACGCTCAGCAAAGTCAACAACACGGACACCCGGAAGAAGAAGAAACGTATGAAGAAGAGACCACTGAAGCTCCAGCATATACAGCAGAACTCCGAAGGCTGTATCAGATTATGGAAAGAGTGCGATCGCAGCAGTTACTCACTGAACAGAGCAGCAGAGTACTTATGACTCAGTTGTTGGAAGAAGCGGGAGTTGACTCAGAGTACAGGGAAGGTCTCTTATTGATGGCAGAAACATATGGAGTTGTAGAAGCTGTGCGCACTGCCATTCAGAGGCCTTCAGTTCAATATGACCCACGAAGGTTCCAGACACGACCTCGCTCAGGTAAAAATATCCAAATTCCCGTTACAGTTGCAGAAGAGCCAACTACTACACCAACCTCCCAAACAGCTAGTCAACAGCACCCCGCCACCCATGAGGAGTCCACCGAACCACTACCATCCACTCCCCCACCATCACCTCCTAGAAGAGAAACAGTGGAAACCACATCGACTGCTCAACCCACCGACCCCACCTTCACCTTCCGTACTCCCATCTCCAGTGCCACCCTATTCTCTACCACTGAAAACCCGATCTTTGAAGCAAACCCCATCACTACACAACCCACCGAAACCCTTCCCGAGCCTGCCCTAGGACAACCATCCCCAATGCCTTCAGCCACGGGTCATCCTGACCCCAGATCCACATTCATGGGCTTCCCTACTACCACGCAATCCTTTCCACCCTTCTCAAATTTACGACCCCAACCCGCGATATCCCTTTCTCCATTTCTACAATCCCTCCATGACATCTTTGCTAGAGCTTTTCAACCAGGCTCTCAACCATTCCCTGCCTTTTCAGCTCCCCACCCCACTTCGCATCTATTCACCACTTCCACACACACACCACCTACCATACCAATGTATATGGCAGACCCCACACCCACATCCACTCCTGAAGGTATGGACATTTCACCACCCACGGCACCTCCACCCACGGTTTCACCTCCTCCCGTTCCCCCTCCACCAATTTCACCCACACACACAACTTCCGTAGACACATCATTCACTGTCTCCCTTCCCCAATTCCCTTCCCATGCATCCCACGATAAACAACCCACACTCATCTATAGGAAATGCACTGGACACCATGTTGGCTTGTATATCAAATTTAAGAACAGATTACATTCAGCTCCAGCAACAAAACGAACGTCTGCAAGAGCACTCAGCGACACTACAGCACCGCCTTGCGGCACTAGAAGAGGAGAACGCTCGCCTCCACACACAGTTCCAAACCCTCCAAGAAGCCCATAATATATTGGAAGTACAGCTACAGAACGTAGATCAGGAAGCGGTGCAGGTGGTAGAAGGTCACCTACGGACAAAGCTGGAACGCAACTCGAAACTTCAGCGAAATATGGCACTACTCAAACGTCATCTTGCGGCTGCTCAGGAAGAGAATAGACGCCTGCAAATACAAAATCAAGAGAACCTGGAAGCCGCTATTGAGAGCACACCGGGGGCACCCATCAGCCCATCCAAGTTTCAAGCAGTGACCCCCGATAATATCAAGATTATATTGGAAGATTATGCCATGCTGCTCGAAGCACATGATAAGCTATCGGAAGAGCTAGGACAACTGAAGCAGGAACACCAACAAGGACCGACAACAGCCCCTCCAACCACCCCCTCTGCGGCTTCGCTTCTCACAGACGCAGAGGCCATAAAAGATCTCCAGAAACAGGTCACAGAATTGCAAACACGCCTACTACAATATGAGAGACCATCTTCCCCTCCAGAGGCTCCCACGGACGAAGAAGTTGTGCAAATTCCTGTGGAACAAACGTTTGACGAAGAATACGATCCGCAACCATTCCCAGGAGGCCAACAAACAGAAGAAGCGCAGGACACATTCGAGGCACCATGGCCCCCATGGTTACGACAGGTGGAGGAAATAGGGAGTTCGCATGAAGAGCGCACCGTAGTGCAAAATCAGGCCATGAGGGTCATAGAGGAGACTGTGTTACAATCAGCTTACTTTAAGAACCTGTCATCGAGACGCCTAATTCTCTCATCGGAACTCCAATACAGGCCATATTATATTATCTTGGCTGATTATAATGCAGAAATACAAAGAGTCACGGGTCAGATTCCTACTTTTGCGACCCAATTTCAACCCGAAGACCTTCCTCCAGAGGTGCAAAAAGGCAAGATTTGTCAACCAACATGGCGGCAGAAACTTTTAGAGACCTATCCAGAAATGCTACGCACATGGAACAACGCGCCGTTGCATCTCCTGTACAACCCATGCTACGGTCCAGTCCCCCGCCGCAAGTCGTGGAAGGCATTTAATATCAAGGTACAGAACAACGCGCAATGCAAGGAATGGCTGAACTACCCGTACATCGCGCCACCACAAGGACCACCATCGGTAACATATATGATGGGGACCATTCGCCACTGGATGCCGCGCTTGAAGCCCATGCAAGATGTAGCAGCGCAAATGATGCTTAAAATCTTAGATATGATGCAAGTAGTCCTAAAGACCTTCAGAAATGCAGCCGCACCACAGGTACGTCTCCCGGGGTTCAGCAATGGAAATTACGACTTGGTGTATGACATGAGCACCACCCCCAGTATTCGTGTGGCTTACGCTTGGCATGCACGTATCAAATACCTCCCCGCCTGCTACAAACAGACCTTCGAAGAGATGTTCAGATCAGGTTTCTGGGAGTATCACTCGGAGGTTTTCGCACCAAAGCCAACACATCTGCTTCAACTGTTTGCTTGTGAACAAGCAATGTATTCAGAGTACTACACCACCCCGCAACCCGAAACCCCTGGTGCAATAAATTGGGATGCATTGGAAGCTGATCTAGCAAGAGGCTTAAGGATAGGAGAACATGAACTGGCCACCAATGTCATCCAATATTACATCGACCACCCGAGGGAACAAAGGTCTGTCAGGGGCGACAGACGCTAGGAAGGGGGGAGTGTTGGCATACAAAGCAACAAAGGAGTCATGCACAATACGGCAACAAGGCCAGATTATTTTTTCCCATAGATTATGTACAACTCAAGTGATTTTAATCACTACACAAACATTGTAAATCCCGTTTTTGGTAGAATAGACTCCATTTTGTGCAAGCCGAGGAGTCCTCGAGCTTGAGGAGTATTAGAAGTACCATCGTACCAATTTTCATAATTTTTAGACTTCGTTTGAGCCCTCAAATAAGCCCTGGAACCTAATTTTTAACTAGGCCGGACACTAGGTCTGGACAGGGCCAAAAGCTAGTCAAAAACTATAAAAAGAGCTAGAGAGCTCATTTTTGGAGATTAGATTGTAATTGGAACGAACTTGTAAGAGCATTTTGAAAGTAATCTAAAAGCTCCATTGATTCTCACTCTTTGTCTTGCCTTGTGTGCGCGTGTGTGTGTATGTGTGTGCATGCTTGTGTGCTTCTCACTCACGCACTTGTGCCGCCACTTGCTCGAGGTCTTCATACCATCCTCACGTCTTCCCGGATTGACATTAAAGGAGGTGCTACTCATCATTGAGCTACACACCTACATGTGCTAATTGCAACCAATTTGCATGTTCTGATTCGTCTACACAACAAGCAAGAATCTTTTGATTATCCTGTTTATATATGCTTCATGCTATTATTTGATATCTCTGAGATTTGGTAATTTCTCCTTCCTTGATCCTTATCCTAGGATTCTTGGGTCCATATGTTAGAATAGGGACAATAGGCTTAGCCCATTCTGGTGCTATCTCAAGGTTAAAAAAATATGCATCGGGTAATTCATCTGCTATCCCTTGAGGAGCTTCTCCTGTGCTTAATCTTGAAAGGTGGTCAGGTCTAAGGTGTGTCTTTCCTTTCCTGACTACTACTTCAAAGTCATACTCCATGAGCAATAGAAACCAATGTATCAATCTTCCCGTGTTACAAGGCTTATTGACTAAGTGCAATAACGCTTGATGATCTGTAAAGAACTTGAACTTATTCGCCAACAAATAATGCCTGAATTTCTTTACTGCGTAGATCATTCCTAATCCTTCTCGTTCCGTAGTGGTGTAGTTTCTTTCTGCTGCATTCGGTTGTCTGCTTGCGTAAGCTATGGGGAGATCTATATTACCTTCCTTCGTGGGTTGTGCTAACACACATCCTATGGCATAATTGGATGCATCCACATGTACATGGAATGGCTTGCTCCAATCTGGGGTTGTCAATATAGGTGCTGAGCACAAACGTCGTTTAAGTTCATTGAATGAATTCTCACACTCATCTGTCCATTCAAACTTCGTCAAAAGGGATTACAGAGGCTTGGCTATGATTGCATACATGTGTATGAATCGTCTATAATAACCACAATGACCCATAAATGCTTGTACCTCTTTTACGTTGTTTGGTCTAGGTAGATCTGCAATTACTTTTACCTTTTCTTCATCTGTCGAAATTCCATTCTTTGACACAATGTGTCGTAGAATTTTGCCTTGTCTGGCCATGAAAGCACACTTTTCTGGGTTCAAACAAACTTGATATTCTCGACATTTGTCAAATACTTGTCTTAACTCTGGGATATGTGTCTGTCTTAGATTCGAATGAGCACATAGGTCATCGACATAAACTTCCAAATTCTTGCGTAAGAATTCCTTAAAAACATGACACATGAGTCGCTGGAAGGTGGCGGGTGCATTTGTGAACCCAAATGGCATCACACGAAATGCAAACATGCCCCATTCTGTGGCAAAGGCCGTCTTGTGTTGATCTTCTGGAGCAATGGCTACCTGATTATAGCCTGAGAAACCATCAAGAAAGCTGTAAACTTCCTTGCCCGCAACTCTTTCCAAAAGATGTTCAGTGATAGGAAGAGGATAACTATCTCTAATCATGGCGAAATTAACTTTTTTAAGGTTAATACACACACACAATTTTTCATTCTTCTTGGGCACAAACACAATGGGGGATACCCATTCGGTATGCTCAATTTCGTAAATGAATCCTGCTTCTATCAAACGATCTATTTCTTCTTTAATCTTAGCAGCGTAGTTATCATTATACGTGTATGGTTTCTGTCTCGTAGGTTTTGCGTCTCGAGTCATAGGGATTCTATGGGAACATATGTCTAGGTCTACTCCTTTCAAGACTTTGTAACTCCATGCGAACACATCTCTATATTCTCGCAATAGGGCAACTAACTCTTCTTCTTCTTCATTCTTCAAATCATGCCCAATATATGTACATTTTTCCTCTTCTCCTTCTATGGTGACTATGATTTTTTTGGTTTTCTCTCGGTTATCGTATACTTCTCCGACATCAGCCTTTCTTTTAGGCATTCACACCATTATTCTTCTATCTTCTATTTCATACTTCTTGAAGTTCTCCAGAACCTCAAACAAAGATTCTTCTTCCTCTGATGTGGTTTCTTTCTTCTTCCTTTTCTTACCTTCACTTTTAGTGGTCACTTGTGTGGTTAATCTCACCTCATTCATAATTTCTCCATGTTTCTGAGGATGAGTTTTTCTACTTCATAGAAATATTCTTCAACCGATGCAAATGGAGGGTCCATAATAATCGACTCTAGATCAAAGTTACTTGCATCCTCAAATGCATCAGTGCTAGGTTCACATTCTTCTATAATTGAATCACACATGATTGGCTCTATCGTGAAGATTGAGATGTCATAGCCATCCTCGTCACATGGGGTGTCCATTGTTCTTCATTGATGGCTACATCCATGGTTGCTAGGATTTCTGCCCAGCCATGGGGTTTGAATTCTTTGTCTCGAAATACTATAGGTGTGTAAGCTGGCTCTTGAAGGGTTCGTGGATGTTGTTATGAACCTAAAGTTCTGACTTCTAATCGTTCTTCCTCTTGTTTTTCTACTTTACACATCCATAAATCAGTATCCTCGTGCAAGCATGAGGGATCTGATTCCAATGAGTGTACTGATTCTGTTTCTTCTTGTGTCTTATGGATGGTATTCCATTGTATTGGGGATACATCTCGATGTGAATAGTCTTTAAGATTGACTTTAGTAGTCACTCCTAAATGTTGCAAGTACCATGAATTAGTTCCCCAATCTTGTATGATTTGCAATTGACGCATGAATGGTCGTCCTAAAATTATTCGTAAGCATGATTTTTTGCAAAATCACAAATGGCAAAAGTATGCTCAAACTCTACACAAGTAGTGAGAGAAATGCCTTCTAGTAAGCCTAATGGTTTCTCTATATGTCTGTCAGCCATTTGTAGCTTCATCCTTGTAGGTCTTAATGCTGGCTTACCCCAACGTTTCCATAAAGCGGTAGTAGCAATGGATACTCCGGCTCCTGAATCTAGTATGGCTTTGGTGGTGTAGCTCTGATGAGTTATAGGAAGATAAGTGTTACCTTCCTCTCCTTCGCTTACATCTCCGATTCTTTCTACGGGTATCTCTGGTACCTTTTTGTGTGATCCTATCTATGAGGGAGTAGTAGCAAGCTCAGGGAATTGATTCGCTATGTGTTTCCACAATTCTGGTTTAACCTTCAACACCTCCTCGAGAGTGAGGTGACATTGTACTTTGGTGTTCTTTATCACTTCTGTATTCCTAGGTATCAATGATTCTTCATTTCTCACTATTATCATCGGTGCTCTCATGCTAATAGGCTTGGCTTCCCAAGGTCCTGTGAACTGAGGTAATTCTTGCAAAGAATTAGATTCAAAATCTATGTGTTCACTCAGTTTCTCTTCCTCTACATCATCATAAATAGAGGGAATGTCTTGGGGAAATTGTTCTTGCAATTCGTCTATTTCTTGAATAGGACGATGGGTTCCTTGTTCTTTTCTCCACTTCTCTTCTTGTATTTGTCTCAAAAATTCATGTGAATACCTATGTATGGAAGACATGTTGTCTTCTACCTCTATATTTGGTACTTGAGACAGGGATGGTGCATTCTTTTCTTTGTTTTCAAAGTCATGCGGGTTCCCATGGTGATTCTTTTTCTCCTTGCTATCGATCAAGTATTCTAACCTCTCCATTAGTCCTTGAAAGTGTAGTTCAGGTTTTGCCATGTTATTCCAATTAAGATAACGAGAGGCTTCGAACATAGTCTGTGCTAGTTCTACCATCTTCATGCAAAGTTTAGTCCGCTCAATTTCTAAATCTGCTCGTGTGTAATTCTTACTCATTTCAGCTATCTGGGGTCCTTCTTTTAATCTAGCCTGATATGCACGAAACATCATGTCTAAATTTTCCGATATGGGTTCCATTAAAACTGATCCTGATTTCTGAGGTAGGTTCTCTTGATTAGATTCTTGCGAAGTCAATTCTAGAATTTTGGCTCTCGATTCCTTTAAACTTCCTTCCAACTCAGTTATCCTTTTACTCCATTTTCTCTTAATCCTTTCTCTAGAATTTTTCCATGGTTTTGTCTTTCTATTACTACTAGTTTCGGATAATTTCTCAGGATTAAGCTGTTGATTCTGTAAGAGAGCATGGGCTCTAGTTATAGCTTGGATAGGCACGTATGTAGGGTTGGATCCATCTGCATTGTTTACAATACCTATCACGTTGATCGGTGTCACATTCGAAGCATTGGTAGGGTTCTTAGGACAATCCTTTATGACATGCTCTTTACCACAATCGGCACAAAAGCCTTGAATGTTGTAATATTGTGACTGTCTTGCTATTGAAGGATGTGGACAATCCTTTATGAAATGATCTCCTTGGCACCTAAAGCATGGTCCTCTAGGGCCCTGTGGTCTTTGCTGTCTCAATTGGGGCCATGGATTTGGGTTTGTGTACATCACATTAGCATAGTCGGGCTCCCAACTGGGTTCTAATGGTGGACTATCGTATTGATATGTTTCCACATGTTCTGGTGACTCCGTGTAATATGCGGGTGGACTATCTACATGAGTAGAGTCAAAACTATTTGAGTTCGGGTCACTTTCTGTGATCAAGGGTGACGAGGGAACTATAGCCCTATTGAGGTTTTCTACAGCAGCATATTTTATTGAGATGACATTAGGTGGTGGGGGTGGCTGCTGAGCTAAAACATGTTGAGGTCTCTGTTGAGCCTGATAAGGATAGTTCTCAGGAGGCTTGTAGTAATGAGGTTGAGCATTATATTGGCCTTGATACCTACCTGGTCGTGTGTATGCTTGCAGGTAGTTTTGTCTTATTGCTTGTTTGTTGTATGGGCAGTCTTGAGCCGTATGATTCGTGTATCATCTCTCAATTGTACAGTACTCGCCACTAGGTTTGGCTTGTGGTTGTGTTGCATTGGGGCACACATTTGCCATATGATCACCACCACAGGTGTAACAACGCTTGTTTGTTGTTAACCTAGGCATTTGTTTACTAGAAACTCCTAGTTTTTGGACCACTTTTATTGCTAGGTCCTCTATCGAGCTAGACAATTTTGTGGATGCTAGAGATGAACAATCTGAATCCTTATAAACCTTTGAGAGTTCCAACTCGTCTCCTAAGTTATCCTCAATGTCTATACAAATTCTCACACACTGCTCTAATGTTCTTGGTTCCTTCAAGTACACATAGGAGCGTAGCTCTTGCTTGGCTTGTGAGGGTAACTCTTGCATTGGGCATCTCTCCACATATTGTCTAAACCTATGTCCTGCAAGTCTAACTGTTTCTTGAGGGGTCTGTTTGAAACTATGAATTAACGAAGACGTGTCATGCCTGATTCCACTTTTAGAGAATTCAGTGATGAATGACTCTAACAAGTGATGGATGTCTCTAAACTGCCTCTATTGCAATGGTTGGAACCAAGTTAAAGCGATATTCTTTAACGTTAGTCCAAATGGATTGTACTACATAAACATGTCTTCTACTTGTTCTGCTCATAGCACTTGCTTAAATTCCGCAACATGGTCATAGGGATCTCCTATCCCATCAAAATAGATTTTCATGGACTTTACTAACTGAGTGGGTCTCAATACTCTTGTGTGTTCACGTGGTCTAGGTAGAGGAAAATCATCTCTACCACCAGGTATTCTAGGTTCCCTTTGTCTTTCCACTCTATCCGTGTCTATGGTGGTTCTATCTCTCCCTATGGGATGATTGAAACTTAATTCAGGTCTCTCTTTATTTTTCTCTCTTTGAGTACCATGGGCTGAGGATGTTTCTACCCCTTGTTGGCTCGTATTTACGTTCGTTCGAGATGGAGGGAAGACTAAATCAACTCTCCATGTGTATGTATTTCTAGCGTGGTCTAGCACTACAAATACTCGTTCTGAAGTTTCATCCAAGTATACAAACTTTCTAGGGAGTATCGGGGTCCTTGAATTCGTAAACTATGATCGAGCCTCCCTCACTAGGTTGTTCCATTCTGTATCTCCAAAATTCTTTGTCAGTTTCTTTATTTACAAACAACTCTATGCTTCTGTTGTCTTGAGGGGTCCAATCTAGAACTAGTACCCTTGTTAGTACAGATTTCCCTCTAGGTGTCCTGGGTTCTTCTCCTACTGGTTCTTTTCCTTGAGTTCTAGCTTCCGACTCTGGCTGAACTACACCAAACTCATCGGTATTATTTGGCTGAGTACTTATGACGTACATCGTTCCTTCTTTGTCTATATATGCGTCTCTCTCAAATTTCACCACTGGTCATTCCAATTCAATGGGTTGATCCGGGTTGTGCAATTGCACTACTGACCTTAGCAAACCATCCTCATAGATGGGAGCACCTAGGCGGTTGGTTTGAACAAATGCTAGCTGAGTTCTATAGGGTCCTTGGGGCCTTTCTAAGTATGCTATGTTCGTTCCTCCTTCAGGTCTCTCTGTGCTAAAATCCATTTTCGATTCACTTGTATCTGAACTCAACTCGTAGGGATAACTACTATTCAATTGTTGTGCCCACGATCGTGCAGTAGTTCCTACACTTGCTTCTAATGATCTCAGGCTTCGTCGGTTTGACTTACCTATGTGTTTGCTCAATCTAAGGTTCATGAATTTACTTCGCGGCACTCTTTGATCCTCAATGGTTCCTTGTTTTTAATTGCTTAGTTCTCTTTTAATTTCTTTAGATTCTTGTCTTGTATCCAATGTATACGTCAGGAATCGACTTTCCGTTATATTTTTGAGTTCTCGTTCCGTCAAACTTTAATTCTTTCCTTTAGGTTATCGTATCGCACACTTTTATTTTACTCTTAGACTTAAAAAATTAAGTCTCTAGAACTTGATCGTTCCTATCGTCTTTAATCTAATCCACAATGCTACCATTTAGCCTAAGCTAATAATTGACTGAGGGGGTCGAGTAATCTTCCAACCTCAAGTCAGCTGCTTTGAGTGCTCTGATGCCTAAGAAGTTGCGCTTCCCAAGCCCTTCATTCTTCACTGCCTTGCCTTGATTTCCCTTGCTTGTCCTTGCTAGACCTGTAAGAATTCAATATTAGACCAATTCTCGAATTGAAGATCAAGCACTTGAATATATACACCTTTTAGGGTCCCTTTCTCCTTGGCCCAAATTTTAATGCTGCCTGGCTTTTCTAGTCCCAACAAAGTTAACCTCAAATCATCCTTTCTAAAAAATCAATGTTTGCTTTTTGAAAAAGCATTTGAGGTCACTTAGTACTCGTAAAGAGCTTTCTAATGAGCTATAAAGCTCAAAAAATGGACTTCGGATGAAAAAGATATGAGCATTCAGGCCCTCGAGGGAAAAAACTGACAATTAGGTTTTTCCTCAAATATGAGCTAAGGGGTCACCAATGAGCCTAATTACCCAAAAATTTGCTTAAAATAGCCCCAAATTTGCCCAAAAAGTCAAGCCCTAAAATTTGAGTTTGGGGTGGACAATCGGGATGGTCTAGGACCATCATAATGGTCCAGGTGAACTGTCGCGATGGCATGGCACAATCGTGATGGTCCGATGGCGCGAACCGTCGTGATGGTCTAAAGTGAATGATCGAGATGGTCCAAAGATGAACCGTTGCGATGGCCCGATCGGCGAACAATCGCGATCGCGTCAATCAACAATCAACGCAACCGTCGCGATGGTGTGATGCGAATTGTTGTGATGGTCACGGGTGCGATGGCTTGAGCAAATCGTGATGGTCTGATTTTGACTCGTCGCGATGGCATACCTGGTACCGTTGCGATGGTCTAGCTTGACACGTGGCAGTATCGTCACGATGGCGTGGGGTCGACGGGGTCGTCATGATGGTCTGCGGGACCATCGTGATGGCTCAAGTGAACCGTCGCGATGGTGTGAGACCGTCACGATGGTCCGGCCGAGCCATCGCGATGGCGTGAGCCAATCGCGATGGTGTGACATAATCGCGATGGTCTGAGCCAATCGTGATGGTCCACCAAAATGCAAATTTTCAAAAAGCAAATGTGGATTCCTATGTGCACAAGGATCGCCTACACGCTGGTGTGGTCGCCTACCTCAAATTCCGAGTTTCCTAGACCATCGCGATGGTCTGACATAGTCGGCAATTTCTGACAGAAAGTACATTTTTTACCTTTTGGAAGCTTTTCTGAGGTTTTGGAGCACTGTACCTGCAAGAAAACTCAAAAACACAAAAGCACATGCAAGCACAAAAGCTCTCTCTCTCTCGCATGCATAAATGAGGGGAAATGAGGAGAATGGGTGGATATGGTGAATTTTTTGATTTTTTCGAAGTGGAAGAAGATGATGTGGTGATGAAGATGGAGTGTGGGGGAGGTGAAAAACACTAAAAGCTAAGTAAAAAAACAACAAAAACTAAAATTTTTACCATCCAATGCCACTTCTTACTATACTCTTACCATCACACATTCATCCTAGACTCGATCCCCGACAACGGTGCCAAATTTGGTGTTGCTCTAGCACAATGGTGAGAACCACGTTAAGAAGCTCCACCTCCTTAATGTCAATCCGCGGAAGAGATAGGAGTGATATGAAGATCGTGAATGTGAGATGTAGTGAGAGTGGAGGTGAGAAGCATAGAGATGCACACACACATACACACACACATGAAGAGACAAGCAAGACACAATGGAAGGTAGGATAATAGACTCTATTACTCAAGAACACTCTTACAAGCTCAAAAAAGCTCTAAGATCTTCTCTACTCACATAAGCTAACCTCAAAAATGAGCTCTCTAGCTCTTTTTTTATAGATTCTAGACTAGTTTTGACCGGTTTCACATCTAGTGACTGGCATAGTTAAAAAATAGGTTCTCGATGCTATTTGAAAGGGTAAACAATGTCTAAAAATAACCAAAATTGGTATGCTCGTTCTACCTAAGCTCCTCAAGCTTGAGGACTACTCGGCTTGCACAAAATGGAGCTATATTTTACAATAGAGGTTTTTCTATGTTACATATGGTACATGAGTGATGAAAATCATTGTTGAGTGTTTGGAAAAGTAATATAAAACATATTTGTTTGAAAAATTGATCTGACTGGCTCCCTGCTTCTTCATTATGCTCTCTCTTCACATGCTTCCATGTCGTCTATGCCTCTGGCTATTGCCAACAGCTTGTTTGTCGCGATAGATGGTGTCTATCGCAATAGACGGTATCTATCATGGGGTCCTGTCTGTTGCAATAGATGATATCTATCATGGACCTTGTCTGTCATAATAGACTATGTCTCTCGTGACAGATAGGGTCTATCGTCCGTCGTGTTTTGGTGTATCACGATAGATGGTGTCTATCCCACTATCATCCGTCGTGTTTTGGTATGTCATGATAGATGGGGTCTATCGTTCGTCATGTTTTGGTCTGTCGTGATATACAGTGTCTGTCATGATAGACGATGTCTATCGCGATAGACAGGGTCTATCGTCCGTCGTGTTTTGGACTGTCGTGATGGATGGTGTCTGTCATGATAGACCGGGTTTATCGTCTGTCGTGTTTTGGTCTATCGCGATAGACGGTGTCTATCGCGATAGACAGGGTCTATTGTCCATTGTATTTTGGTCTATCGCAATAGGTTGTGTCTGTCCTGATAGGTTGTGTCTATCGCGATAGAGGAGGTCTATCATCCGTCGTGTTTTTGTCTAATGGTGTAGGTTATCGTGCCAAGCATGCAAACAAAAAATACTCAGTTTCTCTGTCTGTCACGATAGATAGAGGTCTTCGTCTCGAGACCTGTGCAGAGTTCTATCGTACTTGTGCAAGTTGTCAGAGATGGTGGTACAACTAGAACCTATAGCAAAAGCTCAAAAACACACAAAAAAAGATAGCACACAAGCTCTCTCTCGCTCTCTCTCTCACAAGTGAAATGAGGGAAATGAGGTGGGTAGGGGAATATGGCCAAAAAACTAAAATTTTTGTGAAGATGGAGATGGAGGTGGGAGATGGTGAGGATGATGATGGTGATGCAAAAAACAAGAAAAAATGAAGAAAAACAAGGAAAAGTGAGGATATGACCTATGACTCCATTGTCACAACTCTATGTCTTACCATCACACGCTCGTCCTCGAAGCTCTCTCCTCGGCAACGGTGCCAAATTTGGTGTCACTCTAGCACAATGGCAAGTACCAATGTGAGGAGATCCACCTCATAAATGTCAATCCGTGGAGACGTGAGCACTAGTATGAAGACTATGAGCAAGTGATGGCACGAGTGCATCAGTGAGAAGCACACAAGGATGCTCACACACATATACACGCGCACACAAGGCAAGAACAAGGAGAGGAACAATGGAGTTCTTTGCATTAGGAAAACGTCTCATACACAAGCTCAAATCTCTAACAATCCAACCTCAAAAATCAGCTCTCTAGCTCTTTTTATAGTTTTTTAACTACCTTTGGCCCTATCCAAACCTAGTGTCTGGCGTAGTTAAAAATTACGTTCTAGAGCTTATTTGAGGGCTGAAACAGGATCTAAAAATTATGAAAATTGGCATGTAGCTTAGTCTAATACTCCTCAAGCTCAAGGACTCCTCAGCTTGAACAAAATGGAGTCTACTTTACCAAAAACGGTATGTACAATGTTTATGTAGTGATGAAAATCACTTGAGTTGGAAATAGTTCATGGAAAAAATGATTACGCCTTGTTACCGGGTTGTGCATGACTGCTCCTTTGTGCTAGTATGCTCTTCTTATAGCTTGCATGCCAACAATGATGGTGATAAGGTGGAAGTATGCCTTCATGTTTTAGGAGCTGCATATAAACAGTTTAGAACTCTATATAGACGAGGGAAAATATTCTCAATTTTGTTGATCTGGTATCTATGTTGAATATTGAAGAAAAGAATCTTGGTGAGGACTTGAACTCCCAAGGAAAACCTAGTTTTGAGTAGGTATTTTACTCCCGTTGCTTAAGGTGCTTCAATTCACATGCCCAATCATGCAAAATGGTTTAGTACTTTGCAAAAATTACCAGTTCTTGGATATGTTGAAACAAGTGATGACACATCACACCCTATCAAGCATACATGAAACATAGCATTTTCTATCAAGGAAGGGAAGGTAAAACACCTTGCTGATGTGTTGCATGTTCCAAATATAGCAAACAATCTAGTTTCTGTTAGACAAATGGTTGACCATGGATTACAAGTTAGGTTCAATGCTGATGGGTTATATGAAGAAGAGTACAAACAGGATGGAATATTGATTGCCAGTGGAAACAAAGTGGGTAGGATGTTCACCTTAAATGTGAAAATTCTTGAAATGAATGCAACCATGTTTTGCAAAAGGTGTAGGTGTTATTGCTGATATAGAGATTTGGCACAAACGGATTGGACAAGCAAATTTGAAGAGGCTGAAATTGATGCAGTCAAAGGAGATTGTCAATGGACTACCAAATTTCAAGGTTGCAAAGATGCAAAAGGTATGTGTAGCATGTCAATATGGAAATCAGTCAAGAGCATCATTTCCACATGATAAGCATGTTAGTGAGTACATGCTAGAAATAGTACTTACAGATGTTTGGGGTCCCGCAAAGACCACATCTATGGGCGGTTGCAAGTTTTATGTTACTTTCATTGATGACCATATACAAAAAGTGTGGGTATATTTCATGAAAGAGAAGAGAGAGGTGTTCACTCACTTCAAGAATTTTAAAGCTATGGTGGAAAAGCAGACAAGGAAGTATATTGAGTCATTAAGATCTAATGGAGGAGGTTAATACATGTCAAATGAGTTTAGCAACTTTCTAAACATTCATGGAATTGAACATCAATTTTGATGCAAGTACACACCACAACAGAATGGCATTGCTAAATGCAAAAATAGACATATTGCAAAAATGGCAAGAGCCTTGATGGTTGAGAAGAATATGCCTCATTGTTATCAGGCAAAAGTTGTTGTATACATCATGAACAGAACTCCAACTGTTGTTGTACATCAAGTTAAACCTGAAGAGAAGTTCATAGGTAAAAAGCCAAACTTATCACATATGAAAGTTTTTGGCTATATTGCATATGTACATGTTCCAAATAAGTTGAGGACAAAGCTTCATCCAAAAGTAGAAAAATTTGTCTTCATTGGACACTCTCTTGAGCAAAAGGGATATAAATGTTATTCATTTTGAGGAAAGATTCAACGTTGTAGCTAAAATCTCGACTATCAGAACACTTGTTGCATTATCTACAACAAAAGGATGGACTTTGCATAAAATGGATTTGAAGAATTCTTTCCTACATGGTGAGTTATAGGAAGAAGTATACATGGACACCCACAAGGATATGAAGACACAAAGCATCCAGAATATGTTTGGAGGTTGCAAAAGGCTTTGTATGGACTTAAGCAATCTCCTTATTCATGGCATGCAAGGATTAGCAGATCATTAACTATATGCAAGGAAGGGTGATGATGGCATAACAATTGTCTCTATTTATGTTGATGACTTGATTGTAGGTGGGGATAATGAACAAATCATTTAAGAGGTAAAGCAACTTCTTATGTATAAATTCGACATGAAAGATCTTGGTGTGCTGTGCTATTTCTTGGGCATTGAGTTTATACATATAGAAACAGGTATATGGATGTCGCAAAGGCAATATGCCTTGAATATACTGCAAAAGTATGGTATGGCTGATTGTAAGTCAATTTCTATGCCATTAGATCAGAATCTGAAGTTGGATACTACATCAAGTGAAGCATTCGAAAATGCTACTATGTACGATAAAATTGTGGGAAGCTTGATATATCTCACAATTACAAGGCCTGATCTAAGCTACATTGTTGGACTTGAAAGTCAATCTATGCAGGTTCCTAGGAAGCCACATTTGGATGATTTGAAGCGCACTCTACTTTATGTGAGTGCTACTTTGGATTATGCATTGTTTTATGAAGCTAGTGTAGATTTGCAGGTTCATGGATAGAATGATGCAGATTGGGTTGGTAGCATTCCAGATAGAAGATCTACTAATGGTTTTCTATTCTCACTTGGGAGTGTAGCTATTACATGGAGCAGTAAGAAGCAACCCATTGTTGCTTTGTCAAGTACAAAGGTTGAGTATAGAGGTGTTGTAGTGGCAACATATGAGGCATCATGGCTGGAGATGCTACTTGCATATTTAGGTGTGGAAGTGCAAAAGCCTATCACCATCTACTGTGATAATCTTAGCAGTATACAATTAGCACGAAACCTTGTCTTTCATGCTAGAAAAAAACATATTGAGGTACATTATCACTTCATCAGAGAGAAGGTATTAGCAGGTGATATTGATCTTGTTTATGTGAGAACAAATGAACAGTTTGCTGATATTTTCACTAAAGCACTTGGAGCAAAGAAGCTGAAGAAGTTTCACAAGATGCTTGGATTAGAGGACATGGCATTGAGCTTGAGGGGGAGTGTTGAGATATCAAGCTCAACATGCGATGATCCAGGATAACACGTATCACTTTTTCATTCCTCTGACATGTATAGTGGCCATGCCGATATGTGTGAGGGACACTTCATTGATCTTTATTAGATTTATCTATTGAGAGTGGGCATGTTTGTTTCTTGCTAGCTCGCTCATTCGTGGACATTAGGTTTTTCCTTATGTATTGGTCTTTATATATTGCACTTGTTGTATTCTTGTTTTTAGGTGATTCTTGTACATTTCTTTTATGTAATAGAAGAAGAATTCTTCCTTGCCTCAATCTGTGTGCGTGATCCTCTTTGATTGTGAGAGTGTGTGTGTGCGATTCTTTAAACACATGACACATCAGTATTTGGAACAACACATGAGCATTGGTCAACCCAAAAAGAATGACATGAAATGTGTGAATCCCCCATTGAGTAATAAAATCCACCTTGTGCTCGTTTTTTGACGCAATAGCCACCTAATTGTTTTTTGAGAAGCCATCAAGGAAGTTGTAGAAATCCTTGCCCAATTAAGGCTCAAAGTGTTGGTACAACTAGATGTCAAATAGTGCTTTCTTGAATGGTGACCTAAAAGAGACTTTTTTCATGGATCATCTTAAAGGCTTTGAAGATCAGAGATATCCTCATCCTCTATGTAGGTTAAAAAATGATTTTTATGGTCTTAAGCAAGCCTCAAGTGCTTTGAACCAAACACTTGTGGAACAGATAGAAAAATTCAGCTCCAAACAAAGTGATGATGACTCGTCATTGTACATGAAGAAGGAAGATGATCTTGTTGTCTACATTTGCATTCATGTAGATTATCTTAATTGTGTGTGTGTGTGTGTGCATGCAGGTGTGTGGGTGTGTGTTGGGGTAAGCCTAACTTTGTGAAAAAAAGTGGTGGTTCATTATGACCCTTGCCTAAGCTTCCTAGTTAAAAAGCTTCCACGAGCTCAATTTAATTGGTGGGAACACTAGTCTAGCTTGTGGAAAACCTCATGGTTAATTGATCCCATGGAAGAAGAATACAATTGCTGGGTGACCTCCTCCACATTGTAATTTCCAATATGTATTTTACAAAATGCAATCAAAACAAGTGGCATTAGACCCAAAATGCTATCATATTAAATTCCTCTACTATACATGTACTTTGATACTTGATTTTTGGACGTTCTCAAGTGAACCTCATGAGAAGTAAGTGAGCTTAATGGTATCAAAATTATTTATCTTCATGGGTGTACCAAAAGTGAGCTTTTAAGAGAAACATGTGAACTTAGATTTTAGAGCTTTAGATAGTTAGAGTAGAAGAGATCATGAACGCAACAAACACTCTAATAAGTGGGAATGGTTAGGTAAGTAAGGTAAAGCATATCATAAGTACCTAGGTTGGGAAAATACCATATGAAGAGAATAAAAAGGGAGGGAATATGGTCACATGCTTAGACATATCCATTAGATAGAACACATGTGTGTGTGTGTGTCTGTGTTAGAAATTAGAAGCCATTAAAAGAACTCTATGGCTACCAAAGATTTGCAAGGTGTCGAGAAGCGAATAAAAGATCTCGATGTCTACTGTAGATCTCCAAGGTGTGTTGATATATTTAGCTAGTGATGTGTGTGAACACTCTAGGACCGATCGGGTACTTTTTTCGCTCTTTAGGAGGGTTTTTACCTTGGCTTGTGTATACGCCTATTTCCCTAATGGGCTACTTGTCTTTGTACATTCTAGTGGCAATACATTCAGTATTGTGTGTTGTGCTCCTAGCTTCTTCTTCTTCTTCCTTATGTTGTTCTCGTGCTTCCGTAGACGTCTAACTCCAACAATTGATATCAGAGCAAGTTGTCGCTTCATATAGGGCATCATCTATACCTCTCCAATCGTAGTCTCAAAATTGCACAAAATTTGGTGATCATACTTAGGGTGTTTCAGAGATCAAAACAACTTTGATATGTGGTGCCAAAATCACCATCTGAGCTTGTTTCGACTTTCGAATGCATATCGTAGTGCTTGTGCAGTCTATTTTGTCTTTTTGTGCCAAAGATATATATAGGTTTCGGTTTGCCAGCATAAGCATCTCGAGGTCTGCTACATGTCTAGAAGAACTTGTTTTGGTGGTTATGTTCAACTTTTTCAGATACAATCATTTTTTTGCATCAGGGTATTTTAGCTAGTGGCCATGGCTGAAAGCGGTGATGTATTTTGTATGTTGGTTGTTGAGGATAAGTTGGATGGTACGAATTACCCATTGTGGGATTATATGATGCGTCATGTGTTGGTCGCAAAAGGACCATGGAATATTGTGCAGGGTGTTGAAAGAAGTCCTATTACACATGTCAATACAGGTACTATAAAATGCAGGTTTCATGTGATGATGCAGATCATTCCATTTCTAATGCAGATTTACATGATGCACTTTGTTGCTCTAGCACAATGGTAAGCACCACGTTAAGAAGCTCCACCTCCTTAATGTCAATCCGTGAAAGAGATAGGAGTGATATGAAGATCATGAATGCAAGATGTAGTGAGAGTGAAGGTGAGAAGCATAGAGATGCACACACATGCACTCAAGAACGAGACAAGAAAGACACAATGGAAGGTAAAAAGTAGACTCTATTGCTCAATAACACTATTGCAAGCTCAAAAATAACTCTAATCTCCAAGTTGCTAACCTCAAAAATGAGCTCGCCTCCAAGTTTGGTATGGGAAAGGTAAAAGCTTCTGCACCAATGTGGTGGGAGTTTCTCCAGTTCTAGTAGCGATTGTCTGAGAGGTGGTCTCTAGAGGATTCATTGCACTCATAGTGCCCTCTGTGATAATGGTCCATGAGAGGTGGATGCAGATTGGTTGTACCAGAGCGGGGGTTCCATTGGAGACTTTTGAGGAGATTGTTGTGGTGAAGGTGACTATGGAACCTACAAGCATGGGATAGAACCTCTCATGCGCTTGCGTGCCCATCTTTTGCTAGCTTTTTTGGCCTTTTTGGTGGTTCCCTTGAATCCTTTTAATTCTTCACTGGTCATAATGCATTCGATGGGCAAATCATAGGCCAAACACATATAGACTATTCTTGTAAGGGCACAACATCCATGGATGATGTGTTTTTGTTTCCATCTGTGTTGAGCTAAATACAATTGATTGGTAATCCAACTGGCAAGATATATGGTCTGGGGTCCTATGCTTTCAAGATATAAGCCAAACCAGATATGTTTTTGAGGAATGGTAAAATGATCTTGTGCGGAGAATGCAAAATGCTGCATGCAAATGTGCAATGGCTTGGAGAGTTCGAGTGTGATGGCTGAAATATCAGCCCACTTCAAAACATCACCTCGTTTCATAGGCTCCAGAGTAAGACTTTGTCATTGTATCGGTGGGTGGGTCCCATGGATCTTAAGCGCTACCCGAATGAGATCTTTCAAAAGGTAAAGCTTCTTGTATGGAGGATGATTCACCAGCGATGGAAGTATAAATGTTCTTGGCAATTCCTTGTTCACAAAGCTTCAAGTGTAGTCACCAAGTAATAGCTCCGATAGAAGTCAGGTTTTGGTAAGGGATCACTAAAATATTCAATAAAACCAAGACCAACCCAAATGTGCCTTAACTCTTCTAGATTCTGAAGCTCTTCAAATTCTCCTGAGAAAAATTGATATCTGCCCCACTTGTTTCCATCAAAGCATAGCATGGCATCATATATAAAATTTGTGTCTGCAAAGGGTCCTACTAAAGCTTGGAACCAATGTGAATTGCTATGAACTTTTCAGTACATCCCAGAGGAGGGTCATTGATTGGCATCGATCCTGTGAAACCTTGAAACTCTGGGGGTTGTGAGGTAGGGTAAGATTCAGCCAATGGGTTACCAAAGTTGATGCGTGGCGCGTTGGGGCCAGCCTCGAAAGTTTCTTTAGTCTGTATGATGATTTGAATGGGTGTGTAGATGGCCTGCTACAAAAGGATAACACATTAGTATGGAAATTAATTTTGAACCCAATTAAACGAGACCCTAATCCCTTTCCATAGCCGATGTGTAACCCGTGTAGCCAAGTGTTGTAAGGTGGTTTATGGAATGATGTTTCAAAAACTAATGCAAGTCACTAGATACCTACATGCTTTAGATAGTACATACATTGCTTTTGATGAAATGTTATTATAAGTGATGGTGGGTTAGTGTGGGCGAATTTGTATAAGGTTTAGTTGTGAGTGAACTATTACAAGGATGAAGGTTAGTTGGGATAGGTGTTATGCTAGACAAAAGGTTGTGTGAAGGCTTCTGGACACGTTTCGGCATCCATTTCCTAAGAGTTGATGAGTGGGTGGTATTCTTATGCTGAGGTACAAAAGGTGAATTGAGTATTGGTGGTGTCGATGGGTGAAGTGATTTCAAAGGGGTATCTCTCCAGAACAGTCTCCTACGGAAGCCACTACAACTGTACAACCCATTCGCATATGGTTATCCAGACCAGTTATAACGGGGGGCACTACCAACACAGTTGCCCCTCAAGCAGCCTCAGCCCCCGGTCCTCCCACCACTGTAGCAGAAATTCCCACCACCATTGGTGCGTAAGCGTTTTCTTTTCCAATACCTAACCTGGAAGCGGAACCCATAGATACAACGTTTGATTTTGAAATGCCGAATGCCTTCTCAAATGAATTTCAATTTTTTGAAGGGCAGTTTTTCTCTCAGGAATATGAACGACCAAGTTACCCGACCACTCCCCTAGATCAACAACAAGGACAAGTAGTATCCAGCTCAAAAGAAGAAAGAACAGAAACAGATGATGACGAGGGTGATGATGAAGCCAGCCAGGGCACTCATGACTCCCAAGAGAATGTGCAAACAGATGAACAAGGATAGCAAACTGACACCCAAGGTGACACAAGCATGCACGAAGATGAAACATTTGAAGCAACGGCATACACCTTGGCAATCAAGAAGTTATATCGCACCATGGAAAATGTTTGGGCATGTAAGAAGTTATCTGAGGAAGAAAGCAAGACACTTATAGAACAGGAACTCGTCACCAGCAGTTTCGAAGAAGTATACATCAAAGGCTTCAGGGAACTTGTTAAATCAGTGGGATCTAACGAAGCATTAAGATATTTGCAGAGAAAACCACTTCCGCAGTTTGACCCCCGACGAGTACGTTTACTATCAAAACTAGGTGAATACATTCGTGTACCGATAGGTGCTTAGTCATTCCAATAGGCCAGGGAAGCATGGCTAATTCTTGAAAGATCTATGGCCGAAGAAACTATCCTCGTCGACTCCCTGCCCCACACTACTACTATACATACCACTGCTATGACCGAAGTATCCGCCACCCCAACCGCTCCTCTTTCACCTCCCATCTCTCCAATCTCCCCTGTACATCCGATCTCTCCCAGACCATCCACATCTTTCGATAGCACTGTAGCATAAGCCCTTGTTGCATCCATTCCTCTCACCCTTCCCGCACCTATGCAACCTAGCTTACCTCCTCGAACATCCACCTTTCTATCCAACCCATTTCCCCATCCATCCTTCCCTACACCTCCAAGACCCCTTTTTCCATTTCTACCCCCTTTGACTTTCTCCCCTGTATCACCTCCCCGACCCACCGTATTTTTTATTTCCCCTTTCCACCAAGGAGTACAAGAGACCCCCTTTGTAACTTACTCTTTGACCTTTGTAAACCCTATATTTACACCCATGCACACACCTACTATCACTCCACTATTCACGGTCACCGCACTTGACACCACATCCAGTGACATGGATATCTCACCACCCATCGCACCACCACTCACTTCATTCATTTCACCACCACAAATAGGCACATCAAAATTTTCCACAGTCACCATAGCATCCACCCTCCCACCCCCATTTCCCTTTCCCTTTGCATCGACACCCACACACACCGCAACTGCATTCACTCCGTCATTAATATTATCACCCACTATAGACACCGCATTTTGTCAGATGTTCACATGCATGACACAAGTAAGAGATGAGTTTGCATCTCTTGGAACCAGTTACCAGATGCTGCAAAAGACAACCAATGATTTATAGTCGCAGCTCAATTCACTATCCATCAAGAATGACTCACTAAATACCCGCTACCAAGAGCTACGAGAGGCATATCATAAACTGGAACTAGAAAGTGAAGAAAAGACAAAAGAGGCCATCACTGACATAGACAACTTGTTAAGGGCACAGACTATTCGCAATGCCATGCTTACGAGAAACATGGGACTACTCAGAGGCCACTTAGCTGCAGCTAAAGAAGAGAACTAGCATCTATAGGAACAGAACAGAGTGAACTTAGAAGCTGCTCTAGATCAACCTGACGAGCCCTTGAGTCCCAATTGCTTCAAAGTTGTCCCCTCCGAATCCATGAAGATGTTATTGGAAGATCATGTCAGATTATTAGAGGAGTATGACAGTATGAATGAGGAATACTAGAACCTCAAAGAAGAACACAAGATATTGCAGTTAAGAGCACCTGTACAGCAAGGACTACCAGCGCCTGCGGACCCTTCTCTTGAGATCTTCGCCAATGGATGCGTAGAGAGGAGAGATATATCAACCAGATTGGCACAAAGATTTATTACAGGCATATCCAGAGATGATGAGCACTTGGGCCAAGGCACCTCTCGAGTTGAAGTACAACCCATGTTGGGGACCCATGCCACATCGACGCTCTTGGAAGGCATTTTCCATTAAAGTACAGAACAACAAGCAATGCCAAGATTAGCTCAATTACCCGTACTTCACTCCACCCACAGGACCACCCACAGTAGGCTATATGATGGCCACGATTTGCCACTGGCTCCCCCGCTTAAAACATATGGACGATGTAGCAGCACAAATGACTGTCAAAATCTTTGACATGATGCAGATGGTATTCAAAGTCTTCCGTCGCGTCAAGAAACCTCACATGAACCCCGGGCTTCGAGCATGGCAACCAAGATCTAGCTTATGACATGAGCACGACACCATCGCTCCGGGTGTGTTATGCCTGGCACTGTCGAATCAAATACCTACCGGCGTGCTATAAGCAGACCTTCGAAGAAATGTTCGCCATAGGTTTTTGGGAGTATCACTCAGAAGTGTTCATAAGCAGGCCTACACATCTACTACAATTATTTGCCTGTGAACAATTGGTATACTCCACACACTACAGACTCCCACCATCAGATGAACCGCAACCAATTGATTGGGAAAAACTCGAGGCAGATCTGGCCCGAGGAATTCGCATATCAGAGCACACCCTCGCTCAAGAACTCCTACAGAATTACATCCAACAGATCCCGCAACAAGGTTCTGTCGGGGACGATAGAAGCGAGAGGGAGGGGGGTGTAGGCAGCAGCTAGAGGCATAGGCGACACAGAAGCATGTGAAGACAGAGCATAACGAAGAAGCAGGGAGTCAATCGGATCCTTTTTTCAAACAAATATGTTTTATATTACTTTTTCAAACACTCAATAGTGATTTTCATCACTCATGTACCATATGTCACATAGAAAAACCCCTATTGTAAATATAGCTCCATTTTGTGCAAGCCAAGGAGTCCTGCTTGAGTAGCTTAGGTAGAACGTGCATACCAATTTTGGTTATTTTTAGACATCCTTTACCCTTTCAAATAGCATCGAGAACCTATTTTCTAACTATGTCGGTCACTAGATGTGAAACCGGTCAAAACTAGTCTAGAATCTATAAAAAGAGCTAGAGAGCTCATTTTTGAGGTTAGCTTGTGTGAGTAGAGAAGAGCTTAGAGCTATTTTGAGCTTATAAGAGTGTTCTTGAGTAATAGAGTCTATTATCCTACCTTCCATTGTGTCTTGCTTGTCTCTCCATGTGTGTGTGTATGTGTGTGTGCATCTCTATGCTTCTCACCTCCACTCTCATTACATCTCACATTCACGATCTTCATATCACTCCTATCTCTTCAGCGGATTAACATTAAGGAGGTGGAGCTTCTTAACGTGGTTCTCACCATTGTGCTAGAGCAACACAAGCCCACATGACAGTCACCGTCTATCACGACAGCCACCGTCTATTGCGATAGACAGGCATTTTTGGCAAAAATTAAAGTGCTAATTCTTTTGAAAATTTGGGCTAAATTTTGGGCATATTTGCACACTCAATTACCCACACAATTACAAAGGTCTTAGAAAAATGCACTTAAATCCTGAAAGGTCCTGATTGTCTATTTCAACCCCCCGAATCCTAAATCGACATAACTTTTTCATACAAAATCCATTTTTTGAGCTCTAGAGCTTGTTGGAAAGGTTAATTTGAATTTGACCCATTCTGGGCTAGGTACATCAAGGGAGCTCAAGAGGAATTTTTTTGGAAATATAGAAGGGGGGAAAAAGGGTGTTTAAAAGTGTCTAAATCAAACTGTCTGTCAATTGAAGGTAAAAACTTGAGCTCAACTTGGAATTTTTTACAGGATCATTGAGAGCTTTTGGAGAAACCGAAGCAAGTGCCATTGTGTGAAGGCTTGGGAATGTGCTTCCTAGGTAGACATGTTGGTGTAATTCACAAGCCTACACATTTGGCTTGATGGATACATTAAAATCCATACACATATGGAGAAGCATAGGAACTATTGCTAGTGGTTAATTGCCACTTTACTTCTTTGTAAAAGTCAGAGTTGTCTTAGAATCTTTGTAAGCACCTACCAAAAGAGATTTGTGGAAAAAATTAGATTTGATTGATGGAATATCTCCTAGTATATAGGAGCTTGATCATAGGGAGCCAAAAGTTTGAATTTGAATTCAAATTTTTACTCAATCACTATAAAAGTGAACATGAAAAGTCGCGGCTAAGAACTCATCACTCCTGAGCTTCTCATTACTGATTCTGAGGTGTGTGAGGTCTACACTCTAGCCCAGACCTATCTACACCATTAGGCAATGACATTCATGCCAATGGTATTGTATACAAGTGTTCATTAATACATACATTCTCATTATTCATTTCTGAGTTCTCTCTCATACTACTTGAAAGTCTGTCAACTTGTGAAGTGCATATCTCAATCATTTCTTCACCAAATTTAGAGATCTAAAGCTGGTTGGAACCAGCTCAAAGTTCTCTACGTGCTTTCAAAATTTGAAGAGATTCTATTTAGCCATTTCAGAGAAAAGCTTGTCGAGGTGATCACTGGTCATTGACTACAACAGTCCTAAAAAATCGAGGGTAAAGGTTTACTTGCTAAATTGATTTCTCTTAGCATAGTTAATCTTTTTATATCATTCCACTTGGAATAGTTAGCTTGCTAAGCTAATTAGATACCCCTAAAAGGAATTTTTCCAATTCCTACTGTGTTGGTCATACTGAGCAAAAGATCTAACAGGTGCCAAGACATAAGTAGAAGGTTTTCTTGAGATCTTCAATTCCAAAGTTATCTGTTTTGATTCAATCTTTACACACATCATTTCCAAAGTACATAGGCTATTTTATGGTGTCATTGGAAAGCTAAGGAGGTCTACTTATCAACTCTAAAGCATCAGAGGGCTGGTACAAAGCAGGATTTGGCAGTACCTACTCAATCTCTTGGAGCATCCATCCATCTTTCCCAACAGTGGTATCAAAGCAAACTAAGGTAAAATGAGAGATGGTTTTCCTTCATTTATTGATAAATAGACAGGAACAACTGTCAAGCATGGTCTCTAAGGATGACGACATACCTACAAGGAAGGAGTCTTTATGGATACATCTCAGGAGATGAGGAATTGCCCTCATTCAAAACAAGAGGATTGCCAACAAAGGAAGAACATGAAAAGCTCAACGCATGGTGTGCTAAGGATGCATTAGCAAGGTCTTATTTACTCAACTCCATCTCTGATTTTCTTTTGCCACACATTAGGAACTGTAAGACATCACAAGAGACTTGGGAAACCTTGTCATCTTATTTCTCCTCCAACACAAGAGCTAGAAAAAATCAGTTGTGGATTGAATTTACCACATTAAGGAAGCAAGCTGTTTCAAAATTTGTGACCAAGATTAAAGATGTAGCAGATCAATTAGCAAGCATAGGAGAAGAGATTGAAGAAGAGCAGATTGTAAGGCAAGTGATCACTGGGATCAAAGGTGATGACAAATGGGAAAGCTTCACCACTGCCATGGACCTTTACATGGATATGCAGATTCCATACCTTACCACTCTCATGGGACAATTGTTCACTCATGAAGCCAAACTCAACAAGAATGGAGATACAGTAATAGTTCCTCTTCTCTATACACTGATAAGAAGTCTAAAGATAAAGGCAAGAACAAGAAGGTAGAAGATGAGGGCTCTACCTCCCAAGCTAACTATGCAGGGAGAGGTAGATCATCAAGAGGAAGGGGCAGAGGAGGTAAGCAAGGTAGGGGGAGATCCTATAACTCCTCACCATGCAACATTTGTGGTTTACCAAATCATACTACAGATGAGTGTTTCAAGAATTATAAAAATCAGAGAGGAAGAGGATACCAACGAGGTGGATACTCACAGTCAAGAGGTAGATTCAACCATCACCAAGGCTACAACAACAACTACAACAACAATTACAACAACAACTACCATGGCAACTACCAAGGAGGATTAAAATCCAGAAAGGACTACAACAACTATACAGAAGAGCAAGATGACTCTCTTCTGATCATGAACATGACTTCAAAACCAGGTACAAATGATGACCACCTATTCTACATTGACTCAAGATGCTCAAATCATGTGGCTGGCAATGTAGCACTACTCTCTGATCTTCAGGAACCAAAAGGTAAGCACCAAGTACAAACAGGTGATGACACCAAGCACTCAGTAGTTAAAGTTGGAAATGTTAAGACTTGTGATGGAAATCAGAACTTGTTGAGCAGGGTACTCTATGTACCAACCATTACCAAAAATCTGATGAGTGTTAGAGAGATAGTGGAGAAAGGTTTGCAGATTAGATTCAACCAATTTGGAGCATTTGTGGAGGATCCTAAGCAAGGGTTCAAGAGGATTGCTAAAGGAGAAAAATCAGGTACACTTTTCACTTTTGAGCTAGAAGACACAAAGAATATTGCACTATACAGTTATAAAGATCAAACACTCTCAGAGCTTGAGATTTGGCACAAAAGATTAGGGCATGTAGGAGAAAGAACCTTGAACCAGATATGCAGGGATCAATGTGTTATTGGAATATCCAATGTTTCCAAACAACACATGATATATAAATGCAGTGCTTGTCAATTTGGTAAGTCTCACATGTTATCCTTCTCAAGGAAAGGTTACATGCATGAAGACTACCTAGAACTTGTTGACACAGATGTATGGGGACCAAGCAAAGACCCCTCAATATAAGGATCAAGGTACTATGTATCTTTTATTGATGATTATAGTAGGTGGATTGTATTGTACTTCATGAAGCACAAGGATGAAGTATTTAATTGCTTTAAAAAACATATTGCACTAGTTGAAAATCAGAAAGGAAAGAACTTGAAGAGACTAAGGTCAAATGGAGGAGGTGAGTACTTCTCCAATGAATTTGAAGACTTCTTGCAGGACAGAGGCATCAAAAGAGAAACCACCACAAGGTATACTCCTGAACAGAATGGGGTAGCTGAGAGAAGAAATAGGTTGATTGTTGAGATAGCTAGGTCTATGTTGAATGAAAAAAGGTTACCTAACTATCTATGGGCAGAGAGTGTTTCTACTGCCACTTATCTCATAAACAGGTTACCCTCTAAGTCACTTGATGGGATGACACCCTATGAAGCATGGCATGGTAAGAGACCTTCACTTGACCATTGCAGGATATTTGGATGTGTAGCATATGTACACATTCCTTCTCAGAGAAGAGGTAAGCTAGACCCTAAGGCTTAGAAGTGCATCTTTATTGGATATGATCTAAATCAAAAAGGGTACAGGTTTTACAACCCTTCCAAGAAGGGATTCATGGTTAGTAGAGATGTTGTCTTTGATGAAAATTATTCTTGGTATGAGAATGAATGCAGGAAGCTCAAATTACCCTATGATTTGGAAGAAGAATTTCCAACTCTTGCTAAGGAGGAACCTACTCAGAATGAAGACTCAACTTCAGATGATGAAGATGTTATCAGTCTTGAAGAGTTAAAGGCATAGAAGTCCAAGGGCAAATTCAAAATGAAGAAGCTTGAAGATATACCTGAATCTTCAAATCAGTCAATCAGAAGATCACAAAGAGAGAGCAAAAAACCTATCAGATATGGGTATGATACATCTCTTGTTACTAAACACTCTGTTTATCTTGCCAAAGATTTGTCAATTGAAGAACCAGGATCATATGAAGAAGCCATAACCAAGACAGAATGGAAAGAAGCTATGGATGAGGAGATTGAAGCACTCAAGGAAAGTGACACATGGGAACTAGTACCAAAGAAGGACTCCATGAAGGTAATAGGATCCAGATGGATCTATAAACTTAAAAGAAATTCTGATGGGTCAATCAACAGGTATAAAGCCAGATTGGTAGCCAATGGTTTTGCACAAACCCAAGGCATTGACTATGAAGAGACATTCTCTCCTTTGGCCAAGATGCCAACCATCAGAGTGTTGGTGAGTGTAGCTGCATCAAAAAATTGGAACATGTATCAATTGGATGTAAAAAATGCTTTCTTGAATGGATGGATTTCAAAGGAGGTATATATGTCACAACCTCCTGGCTATGAGGATCCTAACAAGGTAACATATGTGTGCAAATTGAATAAAGCTTTATATGGATTAAAGGAGGCACCTAGGGCATGGAATCACATATTGACCACTTATCTTCAAGACCAAGGTTTTGTCATGAGCAAGGTAGATACTTCTCTATTCATCAAGAGAAGCAATTCAGAGGTAATATACCTATGTGTGTATGTTGATGACATCATACGTACAGGTAATGATGTTAATGGAATCAGACAAATCAAGAGCCAAATGATGAAGGAGTTCAAGATCAATGATCTTGGTCTATTAAAGTATTTTCTTGGGCTTGAGTTAGTCTACACTAACTCAGGAATATACATTACTTAGAAAAGGTACATACAGGATATGTTGAAGAAATTTCAATTGCAGGATGTCAAAGTTGCAAGTACTCCAATGGAGGTAAACCTAAAATTAAGTGCCTTTGAAGGTGATGAGATTAATAAAATTACAGGCTATCAAAGCATGGTTGGTAGCTTGAACTATGCTACCTTAACAAGGATAGACATTGCATATGGAGTTAGTGTGCTAAGTCAGTTTATGCACAAGCCAAGGATACCTCATTTAGAAGCTGCTAAGAGAATATTAAAGTATCTCAAGGGTACACAAAATCATGGTTTGTATTTTCCTTACACTTCAGACATTGATATCAAGATCTATTCAGATGCAGATTCGGCAGGATGCAAGGATGATAGGAGGAGCACTTTAGGATATATTTCATTTGCAGGTGATAAGCCAATATCATGGTCTTCAAAGAAGCAACCTACTGTTGCTTTGTCTTCTACAGAAGCAGATTATAGGGCTAATGCCACACAAGAAGCCATATGGATCAAGCTATTGTATACAAAATTGGGTTTATATACTAGGTCACCAATAATCTTTGAAGACAATACAAGCTCACTTCACCTTGCAGCTAATCCTATCTATCATGCTAGGACCAAACATATAGAGGTCCATTACCATTATGTGAGAGAGAAGTTCTTAAACAAGGACATTCAACTAACCTATGTATCAACCAACATGCAATGTGCAGATTTGTTGACTAAAGCTTTGGATGGAACCAAACTTTGCAGGTTCAAAGCAATGATTGGATTGCAGGATATACATGAAGATTGAAGATGAAGACCAAGCCAAAATGTTTGGCTTGAGGGGAAGCTATTGGTGTAATTCAAAAGCCTACACATTTGGCTTGATGGATACATTAAAATCCATACACATATGGAGAAGCATAGGAACTATTGCTAGTGGTTAATTACCACTTTACTTCTTTGTAAAAGTCAGATTTGACGTAGAATCTTTGTAAGCACCTACCAAAAGAGATTCGTGGAAAAAATTAGATTTGATTGATGGAATATCTCTTAGTATATAGGAGCTTGATCATAGGGAGCCAAAAGTTTGAATTTGAATTCAAATTTTTACTCAATCACTATAAAAGTGAACATGAAAAAGTCATGGCTAAGAACTCATTACTCCCGAGCTTCTCATTACTGATTCTGAGTGTGTGTGAGGCCTCCACTCTAGCCCACACCTATCTATACCATTAGGCAATGACATTCATTCCAATGGTATTGTATACAAGTGTTCATTAATACATACATTCTCATTATTCATTTCTGAGTTCTCTCTCATACTACTTGAAAGTCTGTCAACTTGTGAAGTGCATATCTCAATCATTTCTTCACCACATTCAAACATCTGAAGCTTGTTGGAACCAGCTCAACGTTTTCTACATGCTGTCAAAATTTGAAGAGATTCTATTCAGCCATTTCAAAGAAAAGCTTGTCGAGGTGATCACTGGTCATTGACTGCAACAGTCCTAAAAAATCGGGGGTAAAGGTTTACTTGCTAAATTGATTTCTCTTAGCATAGTTAATCTTTTTATATCATTCCACTTGGAATAGTTAGCTTGCTAAGCTAAATAGATACCCCTAAAAGGAATTTTTCCAATTCCTACTGTGTTGGTCATACTGAGCAAAAGATCCAGCAGGTGTCAAGACAGAAATAGAAGGTTTTCTTGAGATCTTCAATTCCAAAGTTATCTGTTTTGATTCAATCTTTACACACATCATTTCCAAAGTACATAGGCTATTTTATGGTGTCATTGGAAAGCTAAGGAGGTCTACTTATCAACTCTAAAGCATCAGAGGCCTGGTACAAAGCAGGATTTGGCAGTACCTACTCAATCTCTTGGAGCATCCATCCATCTTTCCCAACAAGACAAGCATAGCAAGGAGGAGCAACTTGAGGTTGGAACATCTCTCAACCCCCTCAGTCCATTCTTAGCTTTGGCTAAGTGCGAGTAGTTGTCTTGATTGACTAGGGGTATGATAGGAACCCTCAAGTTCTAAGAACTATTAAATTCTCAAGTTCAAGCATAGAGTTAATTGTAGTCAAGGGACAATCTAAAAATAAAGAATTTAATCTAATTGGATGAAGAACATCAAGTGCAAAAAAAACCTAAGTACTCCTTATGACGCATAGTCAAAGACAAGAAAATACATCATTAAGAACTTAATAGAGACAAGTGATTGGTGTCAATCAATCCACAACTAGGGTGTACAAGGGTCATTGGGCTACTCAATCGAGCATATGAACTTGAGGTCAAGAAGGCACCTAGGAAGAGACCATCGAAGTGTTAGATCATGAGAGGCTAGTGTCAACCATACAGCTAGGTCTTGGGCCCAGTAGTTTAGTGATTATCCCTATGCTCTAGACTCATAAACTAATGAGTCTGAGATATCTTATAACTTGGAAAGACTTGTAGGTAGCTTAGGAGTGGCATACCTAGAAAAACCCGAGGGTCCATACAAGACTCAACTGGAATATATCAGGACCAACGGCTTAGGTGCTCGCATCTATGAGGATGGTCTGAGAAGATCTATTGTCAAAATTAAAAACCTGGATCAGCCCATTTGACTAGAACACCCTGTAGTCAAGTTCGAAAATGGTTCCTATATAGATAAAGAAGGGACAATGTATGTGGTCACTAGCCAACCAGAAAGGACGAATGAATTTGGCAACGTAATCTCGGAGACTGAAATAGGTGAGATAGAGCAGGGAAACCTAGGAAAAGAGCCAAAAACCCCTCAAGGCAAGTCAGTTCTGACTAGAATAATCACTCTAGAGTGGGTTCCCCAAGACAATAGGAGCATAGATTTGCTCGTATCGAGAGACGGATGAGGCTTTTTGGAGGTATAAACCTGAGCAGCCTAACAAAGTGGGAGCACTTACCATCTATGAATTTAAAGATCCTGATAGCCCAGACAAGGTGACACAGATGTGTTTGCATGGAGTTACAAGGACCTAAAAGGTGTAGACCCCGACATATGCTCACATACGATCCCCATGACCTCAGATGCCAAACCCTCTAAATAGAAGCCATACACATACAATGGCAACTATTCTGCCAAGATCAAAGAAGAGATAGATCGCTTGGTAGAAGTTAGATTTATCTATGAAATTGAGCACATTAAATGGGTATCCCCCATAGTAGTGGTTCCCAAGAAGAATGGAAAGTTACGTGTATGCATTAACTTGAAGAAGGTAAACGTAGCCACCATTCGAGATAGTTATCCGCTTCCTATCACTCAGCATCTAGTAGAAAGGGTAGCAAGAAAGGAAGTGTATAGCTTCTTAGATGGGTTCTCTGGTTACAATCAAGTGGCCATTGCACTAGAAGATCAGCATAAGACAACTTTTTCCAGAGAATGGGGCATATTTTCTTTTTGGGTAATGCCATTTGGTCTAACCAATGCACCCACTACCTTTTAGAGGCTCATGTGTCATGTATTTAAAGAATTCTTGAGGAATAATTTGGAGGCCTCTGTTGATGATCTTTGTGCTCATTCCAACGCTAGACAAACCCATATCCCTAAGCTGAAAGCTATCTTTGAAAAATGTAGAGAATATCAAGTCTGCTTGAACCCAAAAAAGTGTGTTTTCATGGTCGCACAAGGCAAGATTCTAGGACACATAGTGTCAAAGAATGGCATATCCACGGACGAGGAGAAAGTTAGAGCTAGCTAGGCCAAATAATGTCAAGGAAGTACAAGCCTTTATGGGGCATTGTGGCTATTATTGCCGATTCATTCATATGTATGCAATCATTGCAAAGCCTTTGTACTCCCCCTTGACTAACTTTGAGTGGACTGAAGAATGTGAGAACTCCTTTTAATGAGCTCAAGAGAAGATTGTGTTCAGCACCAATGTTGACTACTCCGGACTGGAACAAGCCCTTCCATGTTCATGTGGATGCATCCAATTATGTTATTCGATGTGTACTAGCACAACCCACGGGTGAAGGTAATATGGATCTTTCAATAGCCTACGTCAGTAGGCAATCGAATGCAGCGGAAAGAAACTATACCACTACCAAACGAGAAGGATTGGGTATGGTATATGCAACCAAAAAGTTTAGACACTATTTGCTTGCAAATAAGTTTAAATTTTTTATTGATCATCAAGCACTATTGTACTTGGTAAACAAGCCATGCAATACAGGTAGATTAGTAAGATAGTTCCTCTTACTAATGGAATATGACTTTGAGGTAGTTGTGAGGAAGGGCAAGAATCACTTGAGAGCAGATCATCTCTCGATGCTCACATCCAGAGAGGCCCCACAAGGAGTATCAGATGATCTCCCTGATGCTTACTTGTTTAATTTGGAAGTTGTACCATAGTGGGCCAAGACATTAGTGCCAGTATTGACATACGGGCCCAAACACCCCATAATAAACACTTAAGAAAAGGAGGTAGTAAAAGCCCAAAAGTACCATATCATGGTAGGGAGTATGTACAAGCATACAGATCAAGGAATATTAGCTTGTTGTGTGGAAGAGGAGTGTGCGAAGTGGTTGCAATTAGCACATGTGGGTGCATTAGAGCAACACTACTCGAGGCAAAGAACTTTACAGACACTAAGGAGACTCGGAGTGCACTGGCCAGCTATGGAAGCAGATCTCCATAGCATGTGCAAGGAATCCCCAATCTGCAGCAATAGACCTCCTGTGGAACATGCCACTCTTTATCGAGTGTCTTTAGTGCCAGATTGGAGCGAACCACTAGTAGCCTTATTGAGGACGAAAACCTTCCCCCAAGATATGACATTGGCTAGACAAAGGAGCTTAGAACAAGAGGCACTAGACTACTCACTCATTGGAGATAATTTATACAAGCGTGGAAAAGATGGTTACCTAAGACTATGTGTCCATGAGAGTGAATATCTTAAGATCTTGGAAACTGCTCACCAAGGTGTAGTAGGAGGACGTTTTGGACCAGATCGGGTGATCAAGGCCATACTATTTGCAGGTCTTTGGTGGCCAACCCTTCACTTGGATGCACATACCTACGTGAAGAGGTGTGATGTTTGTCAGCGAACTTAGCATCCTATATGAAAAGATGAGATTCCATCGAAACCTATGATGGGTGGACGTGCATTCTCTAAATGGGGAATAGACTTTGTTGGTCCTATTAATCCCCCAGCTAAGGGTTCCCATGCTGAATACATCATTGTTGCTATTGACTATCTAACCAAATGGGTAGAAGTAAAAGCTACAATGAAGAATGACGTCGAGATGATAGCTAAGTTCTTATTCAAGAATGTGTTCACCAGATACGGATTGCCAATAGAGTTAGTGAGTGATAGGGGCACACACTTCTTGAATGAATTCATTCAGGACCTTCTCCAAGAATTCTTGGTGATACATAAGATATCAGCCCCGTATCATCCACAAGCTAATGGACAGGCTGAGAGCACAAATAAGATTCTATGCAATGTGTTGATGAAATTGGTGAATAATAAACGTTCCAATTGGGACAAACAGCTACACCACGTTGTTTGGGCATACAGAGTTGCCTATAAAACGGTACCCCAAGCCACACCTTTTCAAATGGTGTTTGGCCAAAATGTAGTGCTACCATTGGACTTCTTGATACCTACATTGAAAGTAGCAGAAGAGCATGACTGGATAGGCCATGAGCTCTCCTCTAGAATCTTTGATCTTGAATGACTACGTGAAACAAGATTGAGAGCAGTAGCATGAATATATGCAGCCAAGAAAAGACAAAAGGAATATTTTGACGCACATGTAAAGGAGAAGGGCTTGAAAGCAGGAGACCTAGTCTTAGTCTACACTCTGAAGCAACATGCATGGAAATTAGAGAAGATAGGCTATGGCCCAATGATTATCAATAGGATCTCAACAAGTGGAGCAGTTCAACTAGCCACTCTAGAAGGCGATATCCTACCGATTTACATCAGTGGATGCACAGTCAAATTATATCAAGAATCCCTCACAGAGGAGATGCTAAATCGACTCAACACTGCTAAGAAACGAAAGGAAGAAGAAAAACGAATTCGAGAAGAAGCACAGGCAGAAGCTTTAGAATGTATCCGATGAATGAAATTGCGAAGACAACGTAGAGATCAGCCTATGTCTAACACTCAAGAAGCTCTAAGTTATCACATGGCCATGTGTGAAGCATTTGGTGGATGTTCCCATAGAATAGTTGATCGAAGACCCTTTGTGACCCTATAGGTAGGACAAGGAGAGAGTGCAAGGACTGTAAGAGCTTTAATTGACTCAGGAGCAGCCACTAGTGCAGTCCAACTTTCTTACTGCCAAGAATTGCAATTGAAGTTCAATCCTATCGAGGCATATCTCATAGGATTGGGAGGTGTGGAAACCCCTTGCATGGGTGAGGTGGAACTTCCCCTCTCCATCCAAGAGGTTCTAATGGCAGTTAAAGTGCTAGTGTGTGAAGAGGAGGATCTTACCAAACCTCTTGTCTTGGGCCAAGAGTGGATCTATGATCATGTAGTCAACCCTCAACCTAAGAAGTGGAATTCTTCAGGCTTGGATGGGCCAAAACCGCATCACAATTGAATTAGAGAATCAAGCACTTAGGCCACTAGAAAAGGCACCAAATCCTGGTCACTCAAGGAACCCACATGAAGATAATGATGCTATTCTTGTCCAAAGTTCTATGGTGCAGAAGATTTTCACTCTAGAAGAAGGTGCAGAAGGCAATACGAAGTTCCCTTCTTTTCCAAAGAGGATTCCATGAAAGCAGGCAGGACAACACATGACACAGAGGAGGCCGATGATAAAGAAGCATGAGCAACAACCAGTGCAATATAAAGTACCTCTTGGCATGAAGCAAATATGGATATGCAAGGGTGAAAAACCTTCGGCTCTAGAGACAGGTTCCCAAAGATGCACCAAAGGAGCTACATAATTGAGGATTACAATGAAGGGGTATCCTAGGCATCAATCTAGACATACCATTTCTATTTGGGTCCCAAAGCAGTCAATGAAGGCTATCCCAAATGCTAAACAAATATGGATGCCCAAGACCTGTGTACGAGCTCAAATAGCTTCACTGCCACTCACAAGATTGAACCCACACTCACAGTCACTATTGGCACAAATCCCAGGACAACCATCTAGACTTCACACCATTACATCTTCGGTCACACCTAGGAATGCCAGGAAATGGGCACCCAAAAATTCCCAAATCCAAGACAATCCGGTCCACAAATCTTTATATGTCATCACCACTAAAAGCTACAATCCCACAATCAAAGTTTGGAGACTTAAACCCCGTATTGAACCCGCTGACCCAATTTTGTAAATCGGCCCACTCTTATGTAGGTGCATTCTGAGTACATTGCACATCCAAAATTATGCATCTAGGGTGAACCCTAACCCACTAACCAACATTCACACACATCACAAACACTTCACCCGATAACCCCTAACCACTTTGGATGTCATGTTAGTATTGTGGAGGGAACATCATAACATCATGTTTCCTATGCAATGCTAATACGCCTCTCTTCTTCTAGGAGATAAGCATCAACAACTACAAGCAGCGTCATGGCAGAAGCAGCAGGCCCGAGCTCACAAGCAAGAGTAAGTAATGTGGATATTAATTTGGAGAGTCTACCTATTGATGAGCCATCAATTGAATGACCTATAGAGCTACAACATCTCCAACAAATACCCATACCAAACCCTCCCACAAGAACAACCGAGAGAGTCCATGCAAACTCTCGCTGGTTCAATGGCATGCTAGGGCCCTTATGAGAGGCTAAGTATATCTGGGAATCCAAGTGTGAGTATGACAAGTCATGGGTGCGATTCCAATTCTTTTCCAAAGAGTTCGAGACTCTCCAGAACACACTAGAACTTCAAAGCATATGGCACCGTGCAGGGCTTGCAAAATACTTTGAGGCACCCCTACCAAAACCAGATTTTCTATGGTGCTACTATTTGCTATCAACATTGTAGGCGAATGAGGAAAAGGAAAAATTAGGAACATTCGTTCTTCATTCTTTATTGGGCAACAATGAGTTGAAAAGGTTCGAACTTACATTGGAATTGGTGAGCTCTGCCTTGAAATATACTCCCCTTCCATCTGACCTTATTCTCTTCAAGGTTAAGCCACATATGGCACATGGGCAACTTGGGTCTATATAGAATACATGTTCATCTACTTTACCTTGCTTCATGTTCATGTTCATCAGAAGAAGTGAATCTTCTTGTGCTTGATCATCTACATAATTTTTAGCCTCCTCTGTTGTAACTTCTTCCACTTTGATTCCTAGAATTCCTAAAATAATTCTCACCAGTTTGATTAGTTAAGCCACATATGGCACATGGAGATGAGCTTTGAGCTCTCCCTCTACCTTGTCTTCCTCCTTTGCCTCTTCCTCTTGATCATCTACCTCTTCCTGCAAAGTTTGCTTGAGAGGTACTACCTTCATCATCAAAATTTTTACCTTTGCCTTTACTATCTTTGTTCTTGTTCTTATTTGTATAGAGATCAAAGGATTGATTAACTTTTGAGTTGTCTCCATTCTTCATAACCTTTGCCACATGTGGGAACAATAGTCCCATGAGGGTGTTGAAATAAGGAACCTGCATATCCATGTAGAGGTGCATCGTTGTGGTGAAATCTCCCAATTTTTCATCTTCCTTAATTCCATTGATCACTTGCCTTACGATCTGCTCTTTATCAATGATTTCTCCAATGCTTCCAAGTTGGTCTGCTATGTCCTCAATTACACTTTGCTTGGGCATCTTCTTGAGTGGGGTGAATTCCATCCATAGTTGATTCTTCCTTGCCTTGGTACTTGATGAGAAGAATTCTTCAAGAGCATTCCAAGTCTCTTGTTAAGTCTTGCAGGTCTTAATATGTGAAAGTAAAAGATCAAAGATTGAGTTTATAATATATGACCTTGTTAGATCATCCTTTGAGCACCATATGTTTAACCTCTCTTGTTCTTCTTCAGGTGGTTTACCCTTGCTTCTGAGGATTGGCATCATCTCATCTCCAGATATGTAACCATAGAGATTTCTCCCTTGAAGATAATCTTCCATTCTAAGTGACCAAAGTGAGTAGTTACCTTGATCCAATTTGTCTACGGATGAAGGAAATCCATCTCCCATGTTCATTTGTTGTTGCTTTGATACCATTGTGAGGAGATGGTATGATAGGTTCCAGAGATGAATTGGTTCTGCACAAAACCTGTTCTACACTTGTCAGTCTAACTTTAGGTATGCTTAACAGACTTCTTTAGCTTCACAGTGATGCATTTGTAACCACTAAGTTCTTTGGAACATCATTCTCAAATGTTTGCATTAAAACACATAACTTTCATATGCAAGAAATGTGAAGAACCTTCTATCTTGGGAATAGGTCTAAGTATTATGCTCAAAGCTCACAACTTGGTATGAATTTACGAGAGAGCCTTTTCACACATTTAACTAAAGTGCATAGTTATTGTTGGAGCAAGACAATTATTAATTGATGATTACAATGAAGATTGAAGAGTGAAGATGAAGAAAATAACAAATAATGGAGCATGAAGGAAAGAGGAAAATCAGAGAATAGTGATTTGTATATACATGTACATTAAGCATGTAATTAGTTCACTTATGCCTTTGTAATGGTGACGAGCTTGTACATATATGACTGTATATACTAGTATAGAGTCAGGATATATATGAGAGAAGAGATATAGAACAAATATAGATGAGTAGAAGAAGATATAGTGTGATGAATCTATGAGATTCATTTATGAGATATTTTCCATGAGAATAGAAGAAAACTTCTGAAATCTATGTTGCGATCTTTTCTCCATTTCTCCTTCTCTGTTTGATTATTTCAAAAATCCTTTTGTAGATGTCTAAGTCCATAGTTGATGCATATATGGTCAAGATTTGAGAGTCTAATTGTAATCAGACTAAGAGAATTGTAAGTAGGAACATTTGTATGTGAAGAAGTGATAAGTGTCTTTTGAAACATGCACAATCTCAATGATCAAAGAATTGATTAGATCTCAGTGCATAGTGTAAGCTTTTACACAAATGAGGATTCAAAACCTAATTTGGAAGGTAGTCCATCTATTTCTTAAAGCATTTCATTAAACCGGTTATATTTTGTGAGAACCGACTATGTAAAGTTGCATATGTAAAAGTCACCTGTAGAAAGTGCTTGTTTTAGACATAGGTTTACTTATTGAAGTAAATCTAAAGTTTTGTAAGTTCTTTTGGAGAATTTTAACTTGGAGTAGTTGCAAAAACACTAGAAGAGTATTGTGTCAAATTTTTATAAAAAAATTTAATCATTTTATTAGTCAATGACTGAATTTTGTGAGGCAGACTTTTCTGAGTGAAACTAGTTTTCATAGAGAAGCTGAGTGTTCATAGTTTGGTAAAATATTTCAAAATTGGTGAAAAGTTTTGAGCTATACTTGACATAGAGGTGTTCTAAACTCAAGTATAGCTTGTCTTTTGGAGATTAATCATCTCCATCAATGGTATCAGAGCAAGAATAATCAGATTTGAAGAAAAGGAAGACCCCGACTACTGCAGACATACAAAATTCAACATTTGAAGATTCAAAAGGAGAAAGTGTGAAGGAAAATTTAGAGGGATACACACGAGAGCAATCAAAAGGATAAGGAGTAAATTTCGAAGCTAAGGTACATTCATTACTCATAAGGTTGAAGATTTGATAGTACAGGTGAAGAAAGGATGGGAGATATTCTCCAAATTGAGAAGTTGGACAGAGAGAACTATCGAGCTTGGTCTATGAGGATGGAAGCTCATCTTATGAGCAAAGATCTGATAGGGTATATTACAGGAGAAGAAGAAGAAAATCCAAAATTTAAAGATCCTAGTGTTCCCACTAAGGAGGAGCTTGCAGACTTAAAGGTTCGGATGAAGAAGGATGCTCAAACAAGGAGCATAATCTATATGGCAGTGAATGATTACTTGCTTCCTCACATTAGAGGACTTGAAAGTGCAAGTGATATATGGAATGCTTTGGAGGAGCATTTTTAGAATACAACAACGTCAAGGAAAGCATCACTATGGGCAGAGTTTACCACATTCAAGAAGAAGGCCTCACAATCAATATCTGATTATGTGACAAAGATGAAAGACATTGCTAATTCTTTAGATGCAGTTGATGAAGACATTGAAGAAGATAAATTGGTAAGAAAAATTCCCACACGTCTAAGACGAGATGAGAAGTGGAAGCCTTTCATCTTGTCAACTGAACTTTCATTAGATCATTTCACTCCTGATTTGAATCAATTGTTAGGAAATATGCTAACTTTTGAGAATGAAGGAGATGTTGATAAGAGTGCAGGTCATGCAATGTATTCTAAAGATAAGAAGAAAACTATCAAAGGAAAGCAACAATCAGTTGAAGATGAAAGTACTCCAAGCCAAGCAAACTTCCTGAGAGGAAGAGGAAGTGGCACAAGTAGAGGAAGAGGCTAAAACAACAAGGATAATGTCAAAGCTTGTTGGATATGTGGTAAGACTAATCATCTAGCTCATGAATCGCATAACAATCAAAGTGTTAGTAACTTTAATCAGAGTTATAATCAAAGAGGCAGAGGTGGAAGAAACTTTCAAAGGCAGTCCTACTACAATTATGCATCAGACCACAAGGAGGATTCAACTCTAATCATGAATGCAACATGTGAAGTTTCAAGTGAAGATCAAAGAATGTTTTACATTGACTAATTTGGAGAATGAAGTGATTAATCATATAGTTCAAACAGGTGATAATACAAAGCACAAGGTGAATTCTATTGGATCAGTTAAAGCCAAAGATGGAAGTACCCTCTTAAGTAAGGTTTCTTTTGATTCACAAACTCTCTTAAGTAAAATTTGTTTTGATTAATGATTCTACTGCCTTTCACAAACTCTGATTCAGCCACCATTCCTGATATGATCATGTTTCTACTAGATGGTCTGAACTGCTCTATATTTCTCATGATTACTTTACAAGCAGACCTGATATCCTTGGGTATCCTTTCTAACCCAGCTTCTAGTTCCACTTGTTTTACTTCTATCTGCTTTTCTTCTTTGCAGTCATTCTCTTCTTCAACTTCTTCCTCATATTCTATGACCTATTTCTTTTGTTCTTCATAACCCTTTTCTGCTTTCATTTTTTCTTTGTCTGCAACATCTTCTTCATACTCTAATGTTTGATCCTCTTCCTTCTCTTGATCTGATATTTCTTTAATTATCTCTATCTCTTCTGCCTTCTTTTTCTCCATTCCCTGTTGTTTCTCTTCAAGGACCTGTCCTTCCTTTTCCTCTATTCTATTATCCTGAGTTAGGGTTGAACCAATCTCCATAGAGAGCTTTATCTGATCATTGATTATCTGCTCCTTTTGTCCCTCCTCTTGCTCATCTATATCCATAAGATCCAAGTCTTCTTCTTTCTCCTTATCTTCTGTAGTTGTGAACTCCTCATTATGATTTAGGTCAAAAAGTATATCTTCTATGCTTTGGTTTATTTCTTTTTCTGTATTCCCTTCTTTCATCTCTTCGAAATTCATCTTTTCTAATACCTCCTCAGTTTCCTCAATTTGATCTTTTCCTTCTTTCTTGTGTACTGAGCTGCATAACTGAGCTTCCTTTTCTGCTTCTAACTTTTCCTCATTAAATTTGAAATAGGTTTGATGTGAAGGTTTTGTCCATACTATTTTAAATCGTGAGTCCACCAACCCACTACTGAACTCCTTCCTTAATTCAACCTCTTCTTCCATCATCACTGCTTTACCTTTTAGTATCCTTTTCTCTTCTCCAAGACTAACTTGTTTTGCTGTTTCTTCTTGGACCTGTTTTCCTTGTGACTCCTTACTCAAATCTTCTGATGTTTTAATTTTTTCAGAAGCTTGTACTGTCACAATTGGTGTGCTAGGTACTGATAAATTCAAACTTTTCAACAAAAAAATTTCAATGTCACTCTCTAAATCTGAAGAGAACTGTGAAGAACCAGCTATCCCTAATTTGTCCATTCTTGGTTCGTTTATAACAATGGATTCCTCCTACTTTTTTTCTTCTACTAACAATTTTTCTATCTCCATCCTTTGTACAGATTCTACTTCTTTTCCTTTATTTTTCTTGGTCAACTTCTTTTTCTGCACAGGTTTCTTTTGAACCTTCTTCTTCACTACTACTGTGGTCCTAGTTTCACGAGGACCTTGTAACTCCTTGAAATAAGCCAACAATTCTACTTCCTTTTTAACAAAAACCTCTTCAGTCTCTGCTGCCATCATCTGATCATGCAACTCTTCATAGTGTTCCACTTCTTCTTGTATCCAATCAGTTGCTTTACGGGAATAGTCCTCCAACATCTTTTGATACTGGGCTTCATAGACTGCCCTTTTATTATTTCCTTGAGCCAGATAAGAATACAATTGTTCCTTACTGTTCCTTTTGAGCAGCTTCATGCTCTTCCTTTGTTGTTTCCACCTGTTCAACTTCTACCTTTCTGGGATCCAATCTTCTCTTCTTTACAAGAATGACTTCTTCTGAGACTCCCTTTCTTTTCTTCTCTGCTCCCCTCATGCTTGGTTGGGCTTCTACTTCTCTTATAATCATCATTTCAGAAGGGCTTTTAATTGTTGACATCAAACTTCTGAAGTATTGAGCTTCTAGAGCCAATTTCAATTGATCCTCCATTCCTAGAACATGATATATAATTCTTGTTAAGAATTGAGCTCCATTCATGAACTTTCTTTGCTCCCAATGTTTAGCTGCTTCCTTCAATTGTTCATGTATGTATGGAGTTACATCCATCACTCCAAAAGGTTTGGTTCTATCCTTATTATTGAACATGATCAATGTCACTGGTTTGTGTGGCATGGTGTATCTAGGCAATTTCGGAAAACAAAAGTATTGAAGGAACATTCTGATTGCAAATTCTTCATTCTCTCTTTTGAAATCAGTGAATTTGGAATATCCTGCATAGGTTGCTTTATTCTTCTTGACAAAACTGTTTTCCAACTTGGTTCCCATTGAATAGAACTGGAGGGCTGCCCTGATATGCTCTGCCTTTATAGTAATATTCACTTCTTTGTTTTCTTTGTCCTTGACAAAACACCTCAAATATGCATCATTTCCCTTTCCAACCTCTAGCAGACTATTCATCACTTGTGATATTCTTTCAAAGTCTATGAAAAATAAAGGTTCATCGAGTAGTCTCTGTAATCCTACTGCTTTCCATCTTTTGTAGTTGACTGCAATTTTCTGAAATTTGTAAAATTCTTGACATAGCATGGTGTACTTGTAACCTCCAACTCCTACTATAAAAATGTGTTGTCCAATGATGCTAAGGGTTTCCTTTAGTTCTTTTGCTATCTTCTCTACTTCTGGGATTTCCTGCTCTTCATCAGACTCCAACTCCACTTTTTCTATTGCTGCTTCACTGTCCACGAACCAATGTCCTCTAGACAAGGTTACTGAGTCTGCCTTGAAGTCATGAATTGGCAGTTCCTTTGGATTCACCATTCTGGAGAAAATATAACATCACACAAAAAAGAAAATTCCACCCACATGAGTCACAAGAAACATAAAAATAACATTTGTCTTAAGATGAAATGGAAAAGAAATGAAAATAAAATCTCAGATGAATCCTGACTTCCTTATTTGTGTCACAGATATAACTCAATTGAAGTGATCATCACATGTGTAGCAAGATGTCGAGGGCTCTCTTCCCTTTTGACAGCTCTTTTTTGTATATTTTTCAATAATACAAAGATAGTAAAAAGAATGAAAAAAGAAAAAATGAATGAAAAAATAGAAATCTGCTAAATTACAACCTATATCTTAGCACAATCTACTAAATTACAACATATCTTGCTTGTGCTATATAAGCTATATAAAAAGAATTACAAAAAATTGATAATTTTTCTCTCTTGTTTTTCCCTTTTTTTTTCTTTTTTTTTCTTTTTCTTTTAAATAATAATAATTTCCTCCACTTCTCTCTCTTCCCCTCCTATTTCTTTTCTTAGAAAGAGGATGAGGTAGAGAAAATGAAAATAATTTCCAAAATGTGATAATTTCCTTCTAGTAAAAATTCTGAATTCTTTATCAAGAATCCCATGTGTGCATCAGATAACGATTTTGTCTTTTCCCTCATCTGTAACTCTTCATACTTTTTGAGCTATTTTAGTATCTTAATGCTTGTTTCCTTTCCATTGAATCAGATCTGATTTTCTTACCCAATAATACTTGATTCCTGTTGACTTTGTTCTAGGAATAAAACCATCTTCTTTTGATAAACTGTACTTGGAAGTTTTTGGCTTCCATCTTCATTTAGTTCTGGGAAATTGTTTTGATGAGCAGTGCTTGTATGTACTTTGTTTCCAGATTCTTCCTGTCTTGATGCCTAGACACTTCTGACCATTCCATACTTGCCACCTTTCTTCTATCTTTTCAACACCTTTTTTTCCTTCAATTTTCTCCTGTTTTTGATTGAAGCAAATTTGGTCATGAAGAGGTGGTGTTTGTGATTTCTTTGTAGCTTCTAGTGAAAAAGTAAATCCCTCCAAGTCTGGATTATGAATATCCTGTTGATTTTCCTATTCTTCATCACTCAATAAAAACATTAAAGACCTTTTTTCATTTAATGTCAATTTAAGCTTCATATTTTCAAAATCCAAAATTACTTTACCTTGCATGAGCCATGGTTGTCCCAAAATCAATTTCTCAGTCATCATATGATCTGGACATTCTTCACAATCTATTTTCATATATTCTTCATTGAACTTAACTTTAATAGATGGTGAAGACATGCTTTGTATTATCTGTCCATCTAAGGTTTTGATAACTATTTTACTTTCAGTCCTTTTTAGGTTAAACTTATCCAACAAAACTGAACTGATCAAATTCACTTATGCACCTGAATCTATCAAAACCTTGATTTTCTCATCATGAAAATTCATTGTTATAACAGGCAAATGCTCTTTTACTCTTAAAGATGTTTCACATAAAAGGACTTCTCTAAGCCCCATGATTTTTCTTATCCTTTCCTTTGCCTCCTGTTGAGCCTCATTCCTAATTTTTTCATCTTCTTTTTTCCTGTTTTGAGCTTCATGTATTCTTCTCCATTCAGAAACAGTTAATGGAAGATCATACCTTTTTACTCTACATCCACTTATGAAGTTTGGCATGATTTCTCCATCTATATTAGCTAATTGGATAGCTCCACTATTACTTATTTGATTGATAATATAAGGCCCATGTCCTTTTTTTTAAATTTCCTCTGATGTTCTTTTATTGTGTATGCCAAAACTAGATCTCCTTTTTGTAAGTCTTTTTCTTTAATATGAACATCATGATAAGATTTTTGCCTTCTCTTGTCTGCATATATGCTCATGATTGCTTGAATTCTAGAGGCTCCCAGTTTTCCTAATTCCACCACTCTCTCAGATAATTCATGTCTATTCCACTTGTATTGACTTCCCACCTTTACTGTTGGAATAAGGAATTCTAAAGGCAGAACTGCATTTTGTCCATATACCAAATTAAATGGTGTGGTTCCAAGTGCAATCTTGTATGCCACTCTATAAGCCCATAAGACATGATTAAGTTGCAAATCCCAATCATTCCTATTTGTATTTACCAATTTTGACAACACAACGCAAAGTAATTTATTAGTACTTTTTGCTAATCCATTGGCTTGTGGGTGATATGGGGCTGACTTTCTATGACTGATCATGAAATATTCAGTTATGTTCTCTATTATTTGGTTCAAAAAATGAGTCCCCCTATCACTTACCAATTCAATTGGCAATCCAAATCTGGTGATAATATTTTCATAAAGAAATCTTGCAGTGGTCTGAGCATCATTCCTTTTTGTAGCCTTGGCCTTTGCCCATTTAGTCAGGTAATCTGTGGCTACTAGTATGTATTCAGCATGGGACTGTTTTGCTGGAGGATGTATAGGTCCAATGAAATCCAACCCCCATTTACTAAATGCTCTTGCTGAAACTAGTGGTACTAATGGCATATTATCTCTTTTATTTGGTTGACTCACTCTTTGACAAATATCACATCTTTTTACATATGTTCTTGCATCAGGAAATAGAGTTGGCCACCAAAAACCAGAATACAGTATGATTTTAGCAGTCCTATCACTTGAAAAGTGTCCTCCTGCCACTCCAGAATGTGCCATCTCTAACATTTCCACATATTTATCTTCAGGAACACAGATTCTTAAATATCCATCCATCCCTTTCTTGTACAATTGATCTCTTATCAGTTGATACTCTTCAGAAATCATTTATAGATTTTTTGAGTCTGCACTAGCTCTTACTGGTTTTCCTTTCTTGTTCCTTTTCAACTCATCAGTTATGTTTGCACTCCAATCTGGATTTTTTTGAAACCAATATAAGGTTAAAATTTTTGAATTTTGCAATGATTGGCATTCCCAGCAGTTGGAAATATACTTTTTTACATCTTGAATCTTATTAGGCCAATGTACTCCCATCCTATTGAGGTTATTTAGGGTGACTATCATGGAAGCATGAACACAGGGATTCCAACAATGAGCTCTTCTTAAATACTCCTGCTGCTCATCTTTTGAAGTACAATATTCCAATATGCCCATATGATTGAGATGATACAAATGCCCAGTAGCAGCATAAAATTCTTGCTTTGTAATACCAAATGTGTGTTGTTTCCAAATGTTCTGCAGGGTCCCATGGTTAGCAAAGGTACTAAAGTCATGGCCCATTCAGGAATATTTTCTACTTTGAACAGATATGTATCTGGCAAGTCATCATCTAAAGGTGAACTTGGCTCTTTAGCTTGGATCCTAGACAAATGGTCTGCTCTCAAATGAGTTTTTCCTTGTCTGACCACTACCTCAAACTCAAACTCCATCAGTAGGAGAAACCATCTGACTATCCTACCCATGTGACAAGGTTTGTTTACTAAGTAGAGTAAATCTTGGTGATCCACGAATAATTTAAACTTGTTGGCTAAAAGGTAATCTCTATATTTTTTCACAGCAAATACCATTCCCAATCCTTCCCTCTTAGTGGTTGTGTAATTTTTTTCTGCTGAATTTAATTGCCTACTAGCATAAGCAATTGGAAAGTCTAATTTGCTCCCTTCTATTGGTTGTGCTAGTACACATCCCAAAGCATAATTTGAAGCATCTACATGAACATGAAAATTTTTATTCCATTGTGGGGTTTTTAGAATTGGTGTTGTTACCAAACAAGTTTTTAGAGTCTCAAAAGCTTGGTCACACTCTTTGGTCCACTCAAATTTTGTGATCAAAGCATACAAAGGTTTTGCAATGTCTGCAAACTTGTGTACAAATTTTCTATAATACCCACAATGTCCCATGAAGGTTTGAAGTTCTTTTACATTTGTTGGTCTTGGAAGTTCCACTATGGCCTTAATTTTTCTTTCATCAGTTGAAATTCCATTTTTGGAGACTATGCGACCTAACATTCTCCCTTGCCTCACAAAGAACACACATTTCTCTGGATTTAAACATACTCTGTATGTTCTACATTTTCTGAATATATTTTCCAAATCTTTTAAATGATCTTGTCTTTTTATTGAAAAAGTACAAAGATCATCCACATAGATTTCCAATATATTCCTAAGGAATTCTTTGAAGATGTGACACATCAATCTTTGAAAAGTTGTTGGAGCATTAGTTAAACCAAAGGGCATAACCCTAAAGGCATAGACTCCCCATTCAGTGGAAAATGCAGTTTTATGTTGGTCTTCTAAAGCTGTTGGTACCTAATTATATCTTGAAAAACCATCCAAAAAGCTTTAGACCTTCTTTTTTGCAACTCTTTCCAAGAGATGGTCTGTTATGGGTAATGGATAGCTATCCCTTATAGTTGCAGCATTCACCTTTTTCAAATTAATGCATACTCTGGGTTTCCCATTCTTTTTTGGTACTACAACTATAGGAGATATCCACTCTGTGTACTCAATCTCATAGATGAAATTGGCAACCAGCAGCTTCTCAATTTCTTCCTTTATTTTCGCAGAGTATTTGTCATTAAATGTGTAGTGTCTTTGTTTGCTAGGTTTTGCATCTGGAGTAATAGGAAATTTTATGCTCATAGATTTTCATGCAAAGATTTATTGGAAGACCATTACCTTGCTTGCTTGATCAAGAAAAATCCAAAAACTTGTAGTTGCAGGAAGTCGCGATTCTGTCCAGTTCTCTCACTCTCTCTCTCACTCAAATGAGCCTTTTTTTCTAATATTCCATGCTTTTATAGCCTTCAGCCAATCGCCATTTTGTGTGAATTTCTCAGAATTTTCACTTTTCACTGTATGATCCTTATCCCTTAATAACTTTGTGGTTTTGATTCACAATTCTTATCTTTTCAACAAAATTTACTCCCTTTATCCTATTGATGAAAATCGCGATTCTGTACCCAATTCTCAATTTAATCACTTGATGTTCAATTCTTATTGATATTTTGAAATTTGATTTTCTTTACTCCCTCAACTTTATGAAACCTCTTACAGTCACTTACCTCAATACCCAAAAGTGCAAAATAAATCGAATTCTTTCTCTATAGAAAATCGCGATCCTGTGAAGAGAATCGTGTTTTTTCTGAACTTCCTACTTTTGCACTTTTTGACTTTTCTTTCCACCTAGTCACCTTCAGTGTTCTTCACCAACTCCAGATCACTTGTCACCTGCAATTATACATCATCAAACTTATTTAAAAAGTCTTTTTGAAAAAATTTAAACAGCAACTTCTACTTTAGATATTTTTTATTTTCTTTCAATTTTCATTTTTTTTTTCCACTTTTTCTCCTCCACTTTCAACAACAATCCTCCAGTCCAACTTTCTAAGGAAAAAAGAAATTTGTTTGAATTTTTTAATGGATTTTATGAATTTTTTTAATATTTTTCCCTAAATCAAGGTAAACACTTCACTTAGGATTTTCTTGTTTAAAGATCCATTGATCTTTTGTTTCATGATTGGTTGTACTCTTTTATGCTAGCAATCTAATCAGTTTAGGAGTAAAGCTTTCCAAGGAAATATGTGCTAAGAAGTGCAATTATCAATTCATGCAAAGATAGACTGAAACATTTTTCTTTTCAAGATAGAAATAAATCTTTTCTCAAGATTATTGATTTGCCTTGGCTAAACAAATGGATCTTATCTATTTGCATATAGCTACTTTACTTGACTTTCCTCAATGCAATCATGTCATCTTTTCCAAGATTAACAAATTTTCTTGGTACTTGGTCAAAAAGCACTCTACAAATGCAAAGATAGTCACATTTTACCTTCCCTTCAACAATCTTGATTCAATTTTTCACACACCTGCACTTTACTATTTAAAAAATGATATGAGCAACTATCAATTTGCAAGAATTTCACCACTTCTTTATCTCAAAAGGTTAACTCTTGCTTCCTTTTCCCAAAAGACAAACAAAGAAACCTACCTTTTCATGCTTCCTTTCTTGATTAAAGAGTAGTACCTTTTCAATGTGTTCAATACCATCAACAATGGAAGATCCAACAAGGTCCAAACTTCAATGAAGCTTTTGCTTTGTTCACCGGCAACGGTGCCAAAAAATGTTTGTTGTTACCCTTTGGAGTTGTCCTCTCCAATCATTTTAGCATAAAGGATCAACTACACATCTTTAAATTGTCAATCCAGGAAGTATGCAAAGACCATAGCCCCTTCTAGTTAATGGAATCCAAAAAATAAGAGAAAAATGACTGTTTTCCTGAGAAATTATGAAGATGAAGAGAAATTTCTAGGGTTTTGATTATCTTGAGCTATACTACATCATTTTCAATAATCTTGGTGCCTAAAGTGTGTTACTTTCTCAGCAGATCACAATTATGAAGTCAAATCTCAAAAATGATACCTGTAACCCTCAGATGAGACAATCTCGATTCTATGAAAACTGAAGGTTTCCATTTCTTGCTTTGTTCTTCTACACTTTCTCACTCAATACATCAAGAATCACCTCTGTTCATACACATTACTCAGAAATACACAACTGAAGCTCACAAATTTCATGGATCACACATAGAATAGACTCAACAAATCAAGAGAAATTCACATGAAAGTAGAAAACACGATTTCTTGTAGGAGAGCTCTTCACATTACTTGGATAGCAAAAATAATACAACCAAACCTCTCAAAATAGAGGAAATTATCTTTTATACATTTCCAGCTGTCCCTTTTCACACTTGAATTTTGGTCCTTTTCCCGTTTAATCTAAAAATATGCTATCAAAGAGCTTCCAAAAATTCTAGAAAAAATACATATGATTCTAATTTACATGAGGAAGACTCTTCCCCATTTTTACATCATTTGCATAAATATTTCTACAATTTTTTGACATTTTACAAATATTTCCCTTCAAAAAATACTTCTTCTAACAATTGGGTACTCCCTTGAGCAAAAGGGATATAAATGCTACAAGCCACTCACATGACAGGTGAAGGGAAGTAGAGATGTGGTGTTTGAAGAAATGTCAAGCTTCTATGCACATGCCAAAGAAGGACTTAATCTTGACTCAAATGACAAAGGAAATGTTGAAAAATCAAGTGTATAATCTCACGTTTTGAGTAGACTTGATGCATAACCAAGCAATAGTTCCAGCTCAAATCCATATAGTGGAAAATCGCATGGGAATTTCAGTCCAAAAGATTCATCAACTACATCCAAGGAAGGTTAAAAAAATCTTTCTACTGGTAATAAAACATCTACAAGTTTTGAAGACATTGATGGAGATTCAAGCGGTTCGGAAAAGATTCTTTATGAGAAACTTGGATTGCCCTCTAGGAAGACTCCAGGAGTAAAAAAGCCACATGCAAATGATAAAAGGAGAAGTGACCCAGGACCAAGTAGATATGGGAGGATGTTGAATTCAGTGCAACGATTGACATATGACAGTTACATGGCTCATCATTGTGCCTACAAAACCAAGGCAATACAAAATGTTGAACCTTCTTGTTTTGAAGATGCAATTGGAAATGCAAATTGCTAGAAAGCTATGAATGAGTAGATGGTTTCACTTTATGGAAATGAAACATGGGAGGTGGTTCCATTGCCGTAAGGAAACAAACCCATATGCTGCAAGTGGGTTTACAAGGTGAAGCACAATGCTGATGGTAGCATAAGTAGGTATAAAGCATGATTTGTAGCAAAAGGATACACACATTTATGTGGCATTGATTATGAAGAAACATTCATCCTTGTAGCTAAAATTGCTACCATTATAGAACTTTTTGCATTGGCTATGACAAAAGGATGGATTTTTCATCAAATGGATTTGAAGAATGCCTTCTTACATGGTGAGTTGCAAGAAGAACTATACATGGATGAGGCACAAGGATATGAGGATTCAAAGCACCCAAAATACATTTGCAAGTTGCAAAATGATTTTTATGGGCTAAAACAAGCCCCTTGTGCTTAGCATGCAAGGATTTTTTATTATTTATCCAACATTGGATTGTTTATGTGTGATGCAGATCACTCATTATACGTAAGAAAGGTTGATGATGGCATCATGATTTTGGCTATTTATGTTGATGACTTGATTGTAGCTGGTGAAAATGAAGAAAGCATTAAAGAGGTAAAGCAACTCCTTGTGCAAGAATTTGACATGAAAGATCTTGGTGTCTTGTGCTATTATTTGGGCATTGAGTTTATACATATAGAAATAGGTATATGGATGTTGCAAAGGCAATATGCCTTGATTATGCTTCAAAAGTATAGTATGGCTGATTGTAAGCCAATTTCTATGCCATTAGATCATAATCTGAAGTTGGATACTACATCATGTGAAGCATTGGAAAATGTTGCTATGTGTAGGAAAATTATGGGAAGTTTGATATACCTCAAAATTACAAGGCTTGCTCTAAGCTACACTGTTGGACTTGAAAGTCAATTTATGCAGGTTCCCAAGAAACCACATCTAGATGCTTTGAGATGCACTCTATGATATGTGAGTGGTACTTTGGATTATGCATTGTTTTATGAAGTTGGTGCACAATTACAGGTTCATGGATACACTGATGCAGATTGAGCTAGTGGTATTCTAGATAGAAGATCTACTAGTGGATTTCTAATCTCACTTGGCATTGCACCTATTACATGGAGCAGTAAGAAGCAACCAACTATTGCTTTGTCAAGTAGAGAGGCTGATTATAGAGGTGTTGCAATGGAGGCATGTGAAGCTTCACGGATAGAGATGCTACTTGCAAATTTAGGTATGGAGGCACCAAACCCTATCATCATTTGTTGTGATAATCTCAACAACCTTGCAAATTTAGGTGTGGAGGCACTAAACCCTATCACCATTTGTTGTGATAATCTTATTATCATTTGTTGTGACAAATCATATCGAGGTAAATGATCACTTCATCAAAGAAATGGTATTAGCAGGTGATATTGATCTTGTTTATGTGAGGACAACAAGTAGGTCACTAATATTTTTACTAAATCACTTCAAGTAGAGAAGTTGAAGAAGTTTTAGAAGATGCTTGGGTTACAGGACATGATGTTGAGCTTGAGGGGGAGTGGTGAGATATCAAGCTCAAAATGTGATGATTGAGGATGACACATATCACTTTTTCATTTCTTTGACATGTATAGTGGTCACACTGATATATGTTAGGGATACTTTAGTGAGCTTTACTATATTTATCTACTAAGAGTAATGGCACATTTTTTCTTTCCAGCTCATTCGTTCGCAAACGTTAGGATTTTCCTTATGTATTGTTCTTTATATATTGCACTAGTTCAATTATTGTTAAAGGTCATTCTTGTGTATTCCTTTTATGTAATAGAAGAAGAAGATCATTATCCCCTTGCCTCTGTATAAGTGTGCTCCTCTTGAGTGTGAGATTGTTAGTGATCTCTCTTCCTTATCTGCCTTCTCTTGACAATCGGATCTTCAAATCTTGATTTATGAGTAAATCAAGGTAACTATGTCTGTGTATTTCCTTCTTCTTGAAAAGCCGAGATTACCCCCTTGGCTTATTATACACATTGCCCTGAGTATAGTCCTCCTAAATTCATGAAATTTCTTTTCATTTCTCTCTCAACACTTCATTTGAAGGTGCACAAAAGTTCTTTCGTCAATTGTCTACTAGACTATGAGCCCTCAATAAAACATTAAGTGCCTTCTTCCATAAATAAAAGTTTTCCTCAAAGTGGTTTGTACACATAAGTTATCTGTTTTGACATAATGTTTTTATAATGATGTTCCAAAGTATTCTAGTGGTTTAAATGCATATATTGGAAGGTTAGGGAGTCTAGTAAGGTTCTTTGAAGTTATATAATCTCATCTAGATTAGGATTTTGCAAAGACCCTCTCATCTCTGTACACTATCCATCACTCCTCACATTATGGACATGACTAGATCTCTACTCACACTTCATTTGCATCATAGTGACATATAAGAGCCCAAAAAGAAAAGTGTTACACCATATAGCTAGATTTTAATGGAATTCCACTTTTAGGAACATTACCATACAGACACTTCATGCAACTTTGGTGGTGTAGCGATTTTGTTCATACTTGGAATCTAGAGGTAGATATTGATTTTGAACAGAGATGAGGAGGCACAATATATGTGGCTTCACATTGAGCTCACCAAGGTAAAATGGATTTACATATCTCTATGCTATTTTAACCCATCAGGTTCATCATATGCTAGACATGATGGGGATGGCCATGTTAAAGATATTGATTCACCATACACTCCACTAGTAGAAGACATAGACAAACTAAATTATAAATTGCATTTATTAATGTCCGCCCTGAAGTCAGATTATTGATGTCCGCCCTTCATGCTTTCACGCCCTCATGAAACCTCAGTTGCTATAACACCAAAACACATTAATACATTAATAAATTAGCACTCCAACAATGCATTGTTCAACATATTTCATAATGTATAACATGCCCTTCAGTTGAAAAAGCAACTGACCTCAGTTGATAAAATAAAATAAACATGGATGGCCAGTCACATGTTTCATCACTGAATGAAAATAAGCATGTTTCATGTTAAAAGAAACATGCATGCAAATGTCCATGGAGGAATTACATTAATGTGTTTGCATATGATATGCAGAAATTAAGTGGTCATAATGAGGTGCTAATTGTGTTTTATGTATCCATTGACATTCTTCAATAGAGTGGTTTTTGTACTTAACCAAATATCGATGGTATTGAGTACCTGTGCGTGTAGTAGTGACATCATGATCAATTATTTTCTTAGGAACCAAGATTTCAGATTGTTCTTCAATCAAAGGAGGGTCATCAAGAAGTGGAGTGAGTGGTAAAATACCTTTAAATGGTTTAAGTAAACTAATATGAAAAGAGTTATGTATATTCCAATGAGATGGTATGTCTAATCTAAATGAATTATCATTATTTTTTTCCATAATGCGAAAGGGTCTATAATAGCATGGTGCAAGTTTAATTTTACGATGCTGCAAAATATTTTTGAGAAGTCTTTTGATGATACGAAACCGTACAAAATCATTTTCCTTGAATTCCTTAGCTAATCGTTTTGTATTGATATTATGTGTGTACCGCTCTTGGCTTTTCCTAATGTGTTCGTGAACATTGTGAAATATAGAAATGTGGTCTTGAGCAATAGAATCAACCATTGGAATGTTAGTTTGGGTGAGTGACATGGGAGTGGGAAGCTTTTTATCATAAAAAATTTCAAAATGTGTAGGACCAGTAGTGGTGTGTGTGGTGTTATTGTAAGCAAATTGAAGCAATGGCAACTTTTCATCCCAATTAGTTGGACTATCTAATGAATAACAATGTAATAAATCAAGAATAGTACTATTTGTAGCCTCACCTTGTCCATTACTTTCGGGATGAAATGCAGAGCTAAAATCTATTTTAGAACCAAAATGTTGAAATATGACAACCCAAAAATGATTACAAAATCTAACATCACAATCAGATAACATTACTTTAGGAAATCCAGGATGTGGGAAAATGTATTTAATGAATAATTTTGTAGCCTGAGGTGCAGACAAGGTTTTCCTACATGGAATGAAATATGCATATTTACTAAACCTATCAACTATTGTCCAAATCATATCATTATGTGAGGAAGTGATGGGAAGACCAGTGATAAAATCCATAGAAATCTGTTTCCAAGGTTCGTTCAGAATGGGAAGTGGCATTAATAATCCAAATGGTTTACCATGATGACGTTTTACACACTGACATACAATGCATTGAGAAACATAATGTGCAATATCTTTTTCCATGTGTGGCCAAAAGAAGAAATCTTTGCACGCAGAAATGGTGCTTCGTATGCCTCTATGACCCATTTAAGATTGTTCATGCATTTCTTTGATGACAAAATCTTTAAAAGCTTGAGTTATGCATAATCTATGTTGAAAATAAAGAAAAAAATTATGAAATGTATAATGTTCATCAGATAAAGATTCACCATTGTTGAAGTCATGCCATGCACTTGAAAAATACAAGTCAGATGCATAAGTGGAAACCATTTCTTGAAAAGAATTGTTGATATATTTAGGTAGTGATGTGTGTGAACACACTAGGACCACCGGGGCACCTTTTTCCCTCTTTAGGAGGTTTTTTTCCCCCGGCTTGTATATACTCCTATTGCCCTAATGGGCTACTTATCTTTGTACATTATCTAGTAATACATTTAGTATTGTGTGTTTGTGATCCAAGCTTCTTCTTCTTCCTTGTGCTATTCGCGTGCTTCCGAAGACCTCTAACTCCAACAATTGGTATCAGAGCAGGTCATCGCTTCATCTAGGGCGCCGTCGACACTCCTCCGTTTGCAGTCTTAGATTCGCACGAAATTTGGTGAGCATACTCAGGGTGTTTCAGAGGTCAAAATAGCTTTTCTTTGTGGTGCCGAAATCGCGATCTGAGCTCGTTTCGGCCTCCAAATGCACTATCGCAGTGCTTGTGTAGGATATTTCATCTTTTTGTGCCAAAGGTATATACCAGTTTTTGTTCGCCAATTTAAGCGTCTCGAAGTCAGCTATAGGTCTAGCAGAACTCGTCTAGGTAATTCTATTCAACTTTTTGGATACATTCAATTTTCTGTGTCAAGGTATTTTAGTCACCGGCCATGGCTGAAAGCAGTGATGTATTCCGTATGTTGGCTGTTGAGGATAAGTTGGATGGTACCAACTACCCATTGTGGGCTTATATGATGCGACATGTATTGGTTGCAAAAGGATTGTGGAACATTGTGCAGGGTGTTGAAAGACGTCATGTTACACCTCTGACTACAAGTACTGCAAATACAGGTGCTCGAGCTGATGAAGATGGTGTCGAAGATGATATTCCGCAGATTCCTATTCCTACTGTTGTTTCTGCTGTACCCACTACAGAGCAGATTCGCTGGGATGGCAGAGATGCCCAGGCACATGCATTGATAGCTTTTTCTGTCAAACGTGCCATTATTCCTCATATTCGCTCTTGCATAACAGTTAAGGATGCTTGGGATACACTTACCACATTGTACCAAGCTAGGAATGAGGCTCGTGTTGCTTACCTTCGAAAATAGTTCGAGAGTGAGCACATGAATGAAGGTGATTATATGGACAGTTTTCTAACAAAGACCAAAGACTTGAAGCAACAGTTGATTTCTGTTGATGAGGTTATACCAGATAGCTCAGTTGTGCAGACCGTTCTGAATGGTCTTCCTGATTCATATCAGAGTTTTGCTTCTACTCTTCGGTTGATGATGAAAGGCAATCCGAATGCCTTATCATTTGAGGAGTTAGTCTCTGTTGTGTTGCAGGAAGATCAGTCTAGGCAGAATAGGTCCATTATGCGAGTTGCAGCTCAAGCTTTCCTGGCTAGTCAAAAGGGCAAAGGAAAATGGAGCTCTTCAACTACTAAGCAGAAATCTACTAATTCTGCATATTCAAAGAAGGAAGATAAAGATGAGAAGAAATCAGAAAAGTAGAAATTGTTTTGTAAGTACTGTAAAGGGAATGATCATATCATAAAGAACTATCCAAAACTAGCTGCTAAAGAGGCAAAGAAGAAAGAGGCTGGAATGGTTGTTGCAGAGGCCTCTACACCAAAAACAGAGTCTGCAAATCTTATGCAGGAAGAAGAATGGGCGTTTACTACTATCTGCAGTTTTGACCCATCTTCTCATGAGCAGTGCATGTCTACAATAGACTCAGATGTTTGGTATTTTGACAGTGGGGCAACCAAACATATTCCCTCAAAGAACTTGTTATCAGTTTTTGCATTAGCCAAGATTGGCTTGGTTGTGAAATTCGTTGATGACAGGTGTACAGTTCATAATCTGTCAAATGGCAATGTGATTATTGCTTCTGGCATTTTATGTCGTGGGTTGTATAAGCTCATAGACTATGAAAGATCTGAAAATGATTTGGCATGTGCAGTAAATGATTCTCAAGCTATGTCAGATGCAAAGCTTTGGCATGCACGCTTTGGTCATCTGAATTTTGCTAGTTTGCTATGCCTACAGAAATCTGAAATGGTGTCCTCTTTCCCCAAACTTGAGGCACCTGGAAAACATGTTTGTGAAGGCTGTATTTTGGGCAAAATGCAGTGTTCCTCCTTTCCAAAAGATGGTTCAGTTCAGGCTACACAGAAATTGCAGCTTGTACATAGTGATGTATGTGGTCCTATGCAGACACCCTCTTTTGGAAATTACCTTTACTTCGTGACTTTCATTGATGATTTTTCCAGGCATGCATGGGTATATCCACTCAAAGCAAAGTCTGAAGTGTTCATGTGCTTCAAACAGTTTTTGGTTTTGGCTAAAAATCTATCAGCATGTAAAATGGGCACCCTCCATTCTGATCGAGGGGGGGAATATATGTCTTCTGATTTTAATGCATTTCTGGCTGAACGTGGGATAAAACACCAGTTTACAGTGCCGTATACACCTCAACAGAATGGAGTTGCTGAACGGAAGAATAGGTCACTCATGGAGATGGCGAGGTGTATGGTCAAGAGTCAGGCTTTACCTCATAGTTTCTGGCTTGAGGCTGTCATGTGTGCATCATATGTACTGAACAGGTATCCCACTAAAGTGTTGTAGTCTATCACTCCATATGAGGCTTGGCATGACCGCAATCCATCTATTGCTCATCTGCATGTTTTTTATTGTTTGGCATATGCACTAGTGCCTGAACAACATCGCAGAAAATTGGATGATAAGGCAATAAAAATGTATTTTTGTTGGGTACAGTTCTGAAAGTAAAGGCTATCGTATGTATCATCCACAAACTAAATGAATTCTGGTTAGCCGTGATGTTGTCTTTGTGGAAGATGTTATTCAGCCATTGCTTTCATGTACTAAGGAGACATCTGTTAGCTCCAAAGACATGTATGATACTTTGATGCCTCTTTTTACAGGTGGACAGTCTAGTGCTGGTCCTAATGAGGCAACTTCTTAGTCTTTGCAGGTTTCATATGATGATGCAGATCATTCCATTTCTTATGCAGATTTACATGATGCACTTGATGAGAGAGCTGATATTGAGCAGGCAAAAACTATGCCAAAATGGTTGGTGGAGACTTTGCGTGACAGCAAATTAGATGCACCTTTGTCATATCGTACTCGTTCAGGCTCTCATAGTGCCTCCTTTGCATCAGATTGCTATGCTATGGCTGCGTCTAGTCTCTATGATGAGAATGAGCCTGTTTCTTTTGATGAAGCACAAAATTCAGAAAATTGGATGGCTGCTATGCAATCTGAATATGATGCTATAATGAAGAATGGTACATGGTCTTTATGTGACTTGCCTCCTGGCAAGAAGGCCATTGGCACTAAGTGGGTATACAAGTTGAAGCGTAAACCTGATGGTATAGTTGACAAGTATAAGGCTAGGCTTGTTGCAAAGGGTTATGCGCAGGAAAGAGGCATTGATTTTGATTAGACCTTTGCACCTACATGCCGTATGACTACTGTTCGGAGTATTTGTGCACTTGCAGCCCATCATGGTTGGAATTTACATCAGTTGAACATTAAAACATCATTTCTGAATGGTGACTTGCATGAAGAAGTGTATGTTTTTCAGCCCCGTGGCTTTGTGCAGAAAGGGCATGAAAACCAGGTGTGCAGGTTAAAAAAGGCATTATATGGTTTAAAGCAAGCACCACGTGCTTGGTATGAGAAGATACATGCCTATCTAGTTGCACATGGTTTTGAGAACAGTCCAACTGAAAGCACCTTATATGTTAAGCGTGCTAATGATGTGCTTCTGATCATTGTTGTCTATGTTGACGACATGTTGCTCACTGGTCCTATTGAGAAGCATATTGCTGATTTCAAGGCTGATTTGCATGCCTCATTTGAGATGTCTGATTTGGGGCATTTGCATCACTATTTGGGCATTCAGTTTATGCAAGTTGATGGTGGAATGGCTTTGTGTCAAACGAAATATATTGACACATTATTGCAGCGTTTTAGCCTTGAAGATTGTAAGCTTATTGTCACTCCTATGGAGACAGGTTTACGATTGAGTCTTTATGATGCTGGAAATGCATTTGATGCTGTTCTCTATCAGCAGGTTGTTGGATGCTTGATTTACTTATGCATTACTCGGCCAGATATTCAGTTTGCTGTCTCACAAATGAGCAGGTTTATGCATTGCCCAGGAGTGAAGCATTGGCAGGCGGTTAAGCACATCTTTCGCTACTTGAGTGGTACTCGGCTACTTGGGTTGTTTTATCCCAAGGGGGGATCACTACCGCCAGATTTGCATGCTTTTTCTAACTCTGATTGGGTTGGTTGTTATGACACTCGTGTGTCCACTAGTGGCTTTTGCTTCATGCTTGGTAGCTCATGTATATCTTGGTTGAGCAAGAAGCAGCCTAATGTGGCCACTTCCAATTGTGAGGCTAAGTATAGGGCAGCTTTCACAGTGACTGTTGAGTGTGTGTGGCTCAGACGCCTTATGGCTGATTTGGGTGTTGGTCAGTCTTCTGCCACCACCATCTTCACTGACAGTCAGAGCGCATTGGCAATTGCGAGGAACCATGTGTTCCATGCTCACACTAAGCACATTGAGGTGCATTATCACTATGTCAGGGAGAGGTTCTCTACTGGGGAGATCAGCTTGGCATATGTGCCCACGCAGGAGAACATTGCAGACCTTTTCACGAAGGCTCTGCCTAGGGAGAAGTTTGAAGCTTTCGGCAAAGCTTTGGGCTTATTTCCTTTTGTGGAGTGATTTCCACATAGCTTGGCACTTCCTTATACATGAGTGCCATCTCCTTGTTCACCGCATCACTCCCAGGGGGGATTTGTTGATATATTTAGGTAGTGATGTGTGTGAACACACTAGGACCGCCAGGGCACTTTTTTCCCTCTTTAGGAGGTTTTTTTCCCGCGGCTTGTATATACTCCTATTGCCCTAATGGGCTACTTATCTTTGTACATTCTCTAGTAATACATTCAGTATTGTGTGTTTGTGCTCCAAGCTTCTTCTTCTTCCTTGTGTTGTTCGCGTGCTTCCGCAGACGTCTAACTCCAACAAGAATGTATTTGGATGGCAGAAATATTATGCAAAACAAGAGAATGTGAAGGAAATCGGTTAAGAGCATCAGCTACAACATTAGCTTTACCAGGTTGATATTGGATCATGGGTTGGAAATTTTGAATGAATAATGCCCATTTAAGATGGCGATCAAAGATTAAGGGCTGATTTAATAAATGCTTAATAGCCTATTGATCGGTTTTGATTAAGACCTCAGAGCCCATAAGATAGTGTTTCCAAATTTGCAAAGCATGCACAACTGTTAACAATTCTTTATCATATGTACTATAATTCTTTTCTGAGGGCTTAAGCTTCGTACTCTCAAATGCAATGGGATGATCATTTTGCATTAAAGCAGCACCTATAGCTAAACCACTAGCATCAATAACAACATGAAAGGGTTGCGAAAAATCAGGTAATTGTAAAATAGGTGCATGTGAAAGTGCATGTTTGAGTTTTTCAAAGGATTTTTGTTGGGTAAGTCCCCTTGTTTTCTTTTTCAATAACAAGGTAAGGGGCAATGCTAAATAAGAAAAATTTAAAACAAACTTCCTATAGAAACTAGCCAACCCAAGAAAAGAACGAACATCATTGACTGATTGTGGTGTAGGCCATTCTACTATAACTTTAATTTTTTTTGGATCCACATGCACACCTTCACTTGAAATAATATGTCCTAGATATTCTAGCTAGGCTTACGTTGAAAGAAGTAACTCTTTTCGGGATTAGCATATAGTGTGTTCTCTCGCAGTAAATGAAAAATTGTTTTAAGATGCTTCTCATGCTCACTATCATTATTACTATAAACAAGTATATCCTCGAAAAATACAAGAACAAAAGCTTGGAAATCAAGAAAAATGTTATTCATCATTCATGCAAATGTAGCAGGGGCATTAGTAAGTCCAAAGGGCATTACCATAAATTCATAATGTCATGTTTGAGTTATAAATGCAGTCTTAAAAATATCACTTCGCATCATATGAATCTGATGGTATCCCGATTTTTTATCAATTTTACTAAAGACATGAGCTCCTCGTAATTTATCTAAAAGATCATCTATTCGAGGAATAGGGTATCTATTCTTTATTGTGATCTTGTTAAGCGCTCTATAATTAATGCACATTCATTAAGTTTTATTATTCTTCTCTACTAAGAGAACTGGTGCTCCAAATGGGGAAGAACTAGGCCTTATAAGTCCTTTCTGTAGTAGGTCTTTTACTTGGTTTTCTATTTCCTTTTGGTCTAGTGGGCCATGTCTATAAGGTGCTTTATGAGGAGGAGAACTACTAGGAACTAAGTCTATGCTATGGTCAAAGGATCCTCGAGATGGTGGTAGTTCAGAGGGATACTCAAACATAAAACAATCCTTATAGGTAGTCATGAAAGGTTTATGTGCATTAGGAAGTTTATGAGTAGAATTATTGATGACATTCACAAAGACAATGCATGAATTGAATCCCCTCCTAAATGCACATTTTATTTGAGTATGACTAATCAACGGAAATGGTTGGAAATCATGCCGTGCAGACAAAGTAATGATTTGACCTTTAAATTCAAAATTAAAGGTATGTGTATGGTAGTCAATTTGTGGGTTATAATGATGACGAAAAGGCATACCTAGTATAACATCATAAGATTGCAAAGGTGCAATTAAAAATGTTTGTGAATCAACATATGGGCCTATGCTAATCGTAACAATTTGCACTTTTCGTGTTACATTATAACGATTACCTTGAAATGCAGCTTTTACTTTATACAAAGAACGAAACGTTTTTAATTTAAGTTCTTGTACTAATAAATCTGAAATCAAGTCATGTGAACTACCATCGTCATGTAGAATTTTAACGAGTTTTTTTTTTATAGTACCCTGTATGCAAAGTAGAGAATGAAGAGAGATATCGTTACCCAAGGTACTTAAGTCCTTCTCCAATGATTCCTCTGTCCAAAGAGGAGGAATTTCTTCATTATCGGCCTCCATGTTATGTAATTGAGCTGCAGCTGGTTTCATGTTCCAGGTTTACCACAATTCTAGCAGGTGATTCGTGGTTGCTTCTGTTGGGCATCCATCACTGAAGTTTGTAGGGTAGGTGGTTTGGTAGGTTGGCAAACTGAAGAGCGTCGCATATGCGATGCTCTGGAATGTAAAAAAAAAAGTTCAATTTCTCCCGGCACATTTGTGCCGGGATTTGGACAGGAGAGCAAGAAGAGACTGAGAGAGAGAGAGAGAGCGAGAGAGAGAGACACACATCTACTTGAAGCAAGGTATGCGCACACACACACATATACACACATAGACACACACACACCTACACATAGACACACATACACACATATACACACATACACAAATAATGTTGCATACACACATGCACACATAATGAAAACACATGCACACACATATACACATACATATACACACACATACACACACATACACACACACATACACACACATATATGCATACACACACACATAGAGAGACATGCACACACATACACATACATGCATACATAATGCATATGCATATGCGTACATCCATACATACTTACATGCATACATAATCCATAATATTATGCATATGCATACATACATACATACTTACATGCATACACACACATATGCATACATAATGCACATGCATACATACACATACATAATGCATATGAATACATAATGCACATGCATACATACACATACATAATGCATACACACACATATGCATACATAATGCATACACACACATACACACACATATGCATACATACATGCATACACATACACACATAGACACATACACACACATAGACACATACACACACATAAACACATACACACTCATAGACACACACACATACACATAGATGCGCACACACATACACACACATATACACACATACATACACACATAGACACATACACACATTATGATGCATTCACACACGTACACATGCATACACACACATACAAACATATACACACACACACATACACACATACACACATATATGCATACACACACACATAGAGAAACATACACACACATACACATACATGCATGCATATGCATACATAATGCATATGCATATGCATACATACATACTTACATGCATACATACACATACATAATGCATACACACACATATGCATACATAATGCATACACACACCTATGCATACATAATGCATATGCATATGCATACATACATACTTACATGCATACATACACATACATAATGCATACACACACATATGCATACATAATGCATACACACCTATGCATACATACATGCATACACATACACACATAGACACATACACACACATAGACACATACACACACATAAACACATACACACTCATAGACGTGTAGCAACACATACACATAGACACACACACATATACACAAACACATACACACATAGACACATACACACATAATGATGCATACACACACATAAACATGCATACACATAAATATGCATACATACATGCATACACATACACACATAGATGCATACACACATAAACACATACACACTCATAGATACACACACATACACATAGACACAAACACATACACACACATATACACACACACACATACACACACACATAGACACATACACACATACACATGCATACACACACATACACATGCATACACACATACAGACACATATACACACACATACACACACACACATAGAGAGACATACACACATATACACATACATGCATACATATGCATACATAATGCATATGCATATGCATACAATGTACATACATAATGCACATGCATAGATACATACACACACATAGACACATACACACACATAAACACATACATACTCATAGATACACAAATATACACATATACACACACACACATACACACACATATACACACACATACACACACATACACACATAATGATGCATACACACACATACACATGCATACACACATAGAGACACATATACACACACATATGCATACACACACATACACATACATGCATACATTTGCATACATAATGCATATGCATATGCATACATACATAATGCACATGCTTACATACACATACATAATGCATACACACACATATGCATACATAATGCATACACACACATACAACATACATGCATACACATACACACATAGACACATACACACACATAGACACATACACACACATAAACACATACACACTCATAGATGCATAGCGACACATACACATAGACACATACACATACACACACACAAACATATACACATAGACACATACACACATAATATGCATACACACACATATGCATACATACATGCATACACATACACACATAGACACATACACACACATAGATACATACATACACATAGACACATACACACTCATAGACACACACACATACACATAGACACACACACACATATACACACACATACACACATAATGATGCATACACACACATACACATGCATACACACACATATGCATACATACATGCATACACATAAACACATAGACACATACACACACATAGATACATACATACACATAAACACATACACACTCATAGACACACACACATACACATAGACACACACACATATACACACACACAAACACACATAGACACATACACACATAATGATGCATACACACACATACACATGCATACACACATACAAACACATGTACACACACACATACACACATACACACATATATGCATACACACACATAGAGAGACATACTCACACATACACATACATGCATATATATACATACATAATGCATATGCATATGCATACATACATACATGCATACATACACATACATGATGCATACACACACATGCATACATAATGCATACACACACATACACACATATGCATACATACATGCATACACATACACACATAGACACATACACACACATAGACACATATACACACATAAACACATACACACTCATAGATGCACACACACACATACACACACACATATACACACACACATATACACATAATGATGCATACACACACATACACATACATACACACATACACACACACATACACGCACATACATACACACACACATGCATACATACACATACTTAATGCATACACACATACATATGTACACGTATATATATTGATTTCTAACCATTTTGTTTTATATGTTAGGTATTATGGATCCCAGTACAGAGAGAAAGGCGAAACTCACTCTCTTAAAAAGTCTTATGAGAGCAAGAGTTCCGTCTGATACTCTAGGGGCCATAATGCGTGATTACTCAGAGATGACTGATGAGGAGCTGGACTATACGATCCAGATGCTTACCCAGCGATCAGACGAGGGCTCTTCTGCGGCTCCACATGCAGGAATAGAGCTATCTACTCATAGGTATGTTTTTTTTTCATAAACTTTTTTAATGATATTATCACACATATTTTTATTTATTTTTATCTATCTATTTTCAGGACACCTATACCACCTCCAGCACATGATAGCAGAGCAGAGTTGCCTATGAGGACATGCATAGGCACCTTAGGACTAGAGTGCGATATAGAGCCAGAGGGGAACATTGTGTACATAGGGAATGGATTGGAGTTCAAGAGAAGGATGCGGGCACTATGCGACTCTTACCTGTGCTTTGTCCACTTACCGTGGAAGTAAGTAAAAATTTTACATATAAATTGAAATAAATATCTTATGTTTTATTTACATTATGTTTTTTTTTGTAGTGAGCATGATGAGAGGAATAAAAAATACGTACTTAGTTCACTTGAGACAGAGTTTGGGAGAGGATGGTCACTTCAGTGGTGTCTAAAAAAGATGCGGACACTTATGGCTTATCGTCACGATAATGCACGGTATGCACTGCTTTTATGTATATATATGTGGATATGAGTATGTGTGTTTATGCTATGTATATGAGAGAGAGAGAGAGAGAGAGAAAAGAGTGAGACTAGAGGTATAAATACACGCATACACACACATATACATCATACATGCACATTTACACACATATACATATACATGCACATTTATACATACATACACATACATGCACATTTTTACACACACATACACATGCATGCAATTACACACATATAATGAATACACATAGACACATACACATACTCACATACACGTACACATACTCACATACATATACACATGCATAATCATATGTACACACACATAGACTCATATAATCATATTTACATGTATATATACATATACACATGCATATATACACACATAACACATGCATATGCACATATAGATACACATACATACACAACACACGCATACGCATAAATAAATAAATAAATAAATAAATCCTATTTCAAAAATCCTAAATTGAAAACACTAATTTCGATATTAGGGTTTTAAAACCCCTAATTTAAAAACTCTAATTCAACCTTTTAGCCATATGTTTGAAGTATATGTACACATTGCATCTATTCCTCCGACGTCCTACTAGAGAGATGTCTCTCCTCCCAACCTTATGCCTCTATATATAGCTACTCGAATCAACGAGGATCATAATATGTATAAAGATATATACACATCATGTAGATAGGATACATAAATATAAAATGGAGTAGATATATTATGCATCACACATACATGCCTAAATGCACACATAAATATATATATACATACTAACATATTTACATGTACATATTTACACATAGACATATATACATATATACATGTACACATCACATATACATGCCTACATGCACACATAAACATATATATACATGCATACATATTTACATGTACATATTTACACATAGACACATATACATATATACATGTACACAATTATAAACACTTGCATATATTACATGAATACATGAATATTTTACATAAATGCATATGCATATATACACATATGCATATTTAACACATGTATATATATATCGCACACATGCAAACACATACATTACATGAAATACATATATATGCATACTAACATATGTATACATATAATACACATGAATACACACACATGCATACATACATGATAAAAATTTGCTCCTCAAAGATAAAGCTATATATAAAATAATTAGGCATACCCCTGCGCTTCATGTTCTAACTTAGAAGAACATGATTTCATCTCTCTAGTAGGATTCATCATTATTCAAGTTAATAAAAAAATCTATTATCTGATATCCATTTAGAAGCTTCAAGTTATTGATCCATAACTAGAGTAGAATTCACTATCTAATCTGCTCATATGTCTTCATTATTGCCATCATTTGGGTAAGACATCAATATAGTCGCATCTTCATTATCCTTATTGATTTCATTTATTTCTTCTATTGTTAAATCTATGTTCTCATGAATCACATCATCTATTGATGGATTAATATCTATTTCTGGTAATTCCTCTTCCTCATCAATAGAATCAGCATGTAGAGAATTATCCTCTTCATCAAAAAGATTAGTATCATTATCACGTATTATGATTCTAATTTCTATTTCAGATGTTGATGTATCAGTATCTGATGCTGAATCATCAAGAGGACTTTCTTCGATCTCTCTAACAATAAACTGTTCAAACAATGACCTACCTCTAGGTTGCACATGAATGACTTGCCACCAAGGATGAGCATCTGGGTTTTTATAAAAAACTGCTTGTTCAATATGCCTAGGAAGAATATATGGTTCTTTAGTAGATCGCATTACCTTGGAAGAATCAATTGCCCAAAACCCAGATAATTCCTTTCTTAATGTGGAATTACTACCTTTATACTCCGCTCGAAACTAGTCAACCTTCAAAATGACCTATCAAAATATATAACAACAAAAACCCATTATTAGGTGCTTAAAAAAATAATTAACAATGTAAAAAAAATATAAACTTTTTTCTACCTGTTTGAATGTACGAAATGAAATTTCGTAGATACCAACAATAGTTCCTACGTAACCAAGTTCGCTATCTATAAGGTTCGTGTCTTTTGAGCTAGCACGTGATAGTTGCTTGAAAGAAGCAACAATACTAGAATCCTCTGTTTTACGTAAAGAATCAATGGTTTTGATTCTAATATGCTGTCCAAAAGCCCACATATTAGTGAACATTCGAGCTTGCAAAATAAATTCAATTAGTAAATAGAAACTAACATACATATATGAAAAAAATAAAATATTATTTTAATAAAATTACCTTTTGTTCACAACCTATCATTAACTCTCTTTGCTCATATGAGATTTCTTCATTGTTTGCGTTGGCACGTTGCAAACGACTATATAGCCAATCCGTGAAAGAAGATATATCTGTAATCTCATTATTATCGAGATTACGTCTAAATCTTTTGTTTTTTCACCTTTTACTTCGGAGATTTTGAAGTTCCTCGTACTCGCTAAGGAATGATTGCATGCATTCGCTATTATATGCTACAAAAGTAGAAACATCATTTTTTTCTTGAAATGTAAATAAGAATGGAACCCCCTTACCTGATAATACCTCATCTGTTATTTTTGAAGAAGACTTGTTGGTCCATGCACGTGGAGCTTTTTCATGAACTCTTTCAAGGTACTCACTAACGTAATACATGCACTCTTCAAGCATACAACCCTTTGCCATGGATCCTTCTAGTTTCGCTCTTTGTCGCACATAACCTTTTAATACTCCCATAAATCACTCGGCCCAAAACATCCATCGAGTGTTGACAACACCTGCAATCTCTATTTCATCTACAAGATGGACTAATAAATGAACCTGAATATCAAAAAATGAAGTAGGAAGTTCTTTCTCCATCAAACATAGTAGCTATTTGTTAGTATATGATCAATGTCTACCCCTCATGATTGTATGCACATTTTGTAAGGCCCCCTTTATGAGGAGAAGCCAAGCGTGCATTACCCAATTGATGGGAATCCCAACTTGAATGTTGGATGAAGGTCATATTGGACCATGTAAGGTATTATAAGGAAAGGGAGTTACCAGGGTCCCCAATTGTGGGGTCCGAGGCAGCGGTGAGCAGCCCCGGCTGGGGGGTCCAAGGGGGCCAGCGGGCCCCCTGGCTGGGGGGTCCCAAGGGGCCAGCGGGCCCCCTAGTGGGGGTCCGGGGGCAGCGCCCCCGGCGCGACGGTAAAGGGAATATTCCCTGTCGGAGTCAGAAATCATTTATATTTGTTAGGTCGGTTCAACCAGTCTAAGCCGTGTACGGCAATTACGCGGGCGGTGGCCGCCCACGCTCTACCGCCCATGTATAGCCGTCCATGGCAGGCCACCCATGATCCTATATATACATGACTTCTGCACTACCTAAGACACTGAGTTGAGCCAGCATACCTCTATCTTGTATCTCCCTATCTAGAGTTGTCTAGATCACCATTTAAGCTCTACCTTGAGAGCGCACGGGTGGACAACGCCATCATCTTTGTACTTGCTGCTAGTAGAAAATTGTTGAGATTCTCCTATATCTGTTATCTTCTCTGTTATTGCTCCTGTGTTATATTGCGTAACTATTGTCTTACACTCTTTGCATTCACGTTTTTTTTGTGGGATCGAGTTTTTGTCAATCTCTTTGGATGTAATCCACCTATACATATCATAAAAACAATTATAAAGAAGTTACCATCTAATGCAACTCCTAACTTTAGATTCTGTGGATTTTGTGCAAATTCAGGCCACGCAAAATCAATATGCTGAAAAGCAACACTATCATCAGGAATTCTGATTATTCCATCAGTACTTTTGTGATCATGTCCCCAAGTCAAAAGCTTTGATAATTCGGGGCTTTGAAACATATGTCTAATCCGTGGAGCCAATGGAAAATGTCTCAATACCTTTTTTGGGATATTACCTTCTTCGTCCTTATATCGAGGAGATTGACATTTGGGACATGTCAAAGAGTCTGCATATTCACCTCTATATAAAATACAATCGTTAGGACATGCATGTATACATTGATAATCTATACCAAGCTTGTTGATTATCTTCTTCATTTCATCATGTGAGGTAGGAAGAATATTCTGACTTGGTAAAAACTTTTCAGATAATAACCCGTAAGTTTATCAAAAAAAGATATATTAAAAAAAGTAAATAAATAAATATACATATATATATGCATATAATTTTATATATGTGTATGCTTATGTGCATCTTTCAAAATATTCGCGCAAAATTTGATTGTTTTGGATGGCAGGATACGATTGTTTGTTTTGGAGGATATGAAGTATGTACCTTCATTGAATGATTTGTCGATTCTATCATATGTTCAGTTTGAAAGTGTGAGAAGCGGATTTATAATTGATATTCAAAGAATTTGGCACTTGTAGCTCAATGATGAGTAGCACCTCCTTTAATGTCAATCCGGGAAGACGTGAGGATGGTATGAAGACCTCGAGCAAGTGGCGGCACAAGTGCGTGAGTGAGAAGCACACAAGCATGCACACACATACACACACACGCGCACACAAGGCAAGACAAAGAGTGAGAATCAATGGAGCTTTTTAGATTACTTTCAAAATGCTCTTACAAGTTCGTTTCAATTACAATCTAACCTCAAAAATGAGCTCTCTAGCTCTTTTTATAGTTTTTGACTAGCTTTTGGCCCTGTCCAGACCTAGTGTCCGGCCTAGTTAAAAATTAGGTTCCAGGGCCAATTTGAAGGCTCAAACGGAGTCTAAAAAATACGAAAATTGATATGTAGGTACTTCTAAGGCTCCTCAAGCTCAAGGACTCCTTGGCTTGCACAAAATGGAGCTACAAAAATATGAAATGGTATTTACAATGATTGTTAGTGATAAGAATCACTGTTAAAAGATGTAGATTGGAAAAATTGAAGGGCCTATCTGCCAGATTTGCGTCGACTGCTTTGTCTACTTACTCCTTCACCTTGTTCTGACTCTCTCCGTTGGCTTCCTTGTCTCGTCAATCCTTGGGTTCCCTGGCTTCCTTGTCTAGTCAGTCCTTGGGTGCCCATACTGCTCTCAACACCCCCCCCTCTCTCGCGTCTGTCGTCCCTGACAGACCCTTGTTGCTGGGGGTGTTGGATGTAATATTCCACAACCTGAGTGGCAAGCTGATGTTCTTGTAAGCGTAGTCCTCTGGCCAAATCTGTCATCATACGATCCCAATCGATTGGTCCTGGAACATCCGGATGTGGCAGACGTAACTGATCTGCATGGATCGCTTGTTCTACTGCAAATAGATGTAGCAAATGTGTGGGTCTGGGAATGAAAATTTCGGAATTGTATTCCCAGAAGCCCGTAGAGAACATTTCCTCAAATGTTTGCTTGAAGCATGCGGGCAAGTACTTGATTCGTGCATGCCAAGCAAAGATAACAGTGACCGAGGGGGTTTGGCTCATGTCGTAGACTAAATCCTTGTTGCCTTGAGCGAATCCAGGAGCGGAGATGTATGGAGCTTGGACATTCCGAAAGGTTTTGAAGACAATGGTCATGAGCTCAAATATCTTCATACACATTTTCGCTGCTATATCAGGTACATTGTTTAGGCGTGCGGACCAATGCCGAATGGTTGATATCATGTAGGCTACGGTTGGAGGTCCTCGAGGTGGAGCAAAATACGGGTAGTTAACCCAAGCGGAGCACTCTTTATTGTTGCGTACCTTGATTGCAAATGCTTGCCAGGATCTGCGACGTACCACTAGACAATAGCATGGATTATACTTGATGTAGAGTGGCATGGTAGCCCAGGTACTCATCATCTCTGGGTAATCGGTGAGTAAACGTGCACGCCAATTAGGTTGGAAAATCGAGCCAGCACGTGCATCGGTCGGTAAATCCCCTATCTCAAATTGAGTAGCGAATGTGGGCTCCTTCCCTGTATGTCTTTTGACTTCTGCATTATAATCATGTAGTAAGACAAAATAAGGCATGTATTGCGATTCTGATGTTGTGATTAACCGTTGATGGGATAATTGTTGAAAGTAGGAAGACCGAAGGACCGTTTCTTCCAGATTCGTGAGAGATTGCATTTGCACGGCCACACGATCATCATGTGTCTTACCCACTTTCTCGACCCTTCTGACCCAATCTGGAACTTGAATTTCTAACGTGTCTTGTCCTTCTTCTGTAGTTCGACCACCAGGCGTCGGCATAGGCTCGTATGGCTCTTCGTAGCTGTCCTCGACGGGGATTTCCACTACTGTTTCAGGTTCTGGTTCTTCAATGGGCGAGGGGGGTCGTTCATATGGTAGGAGGCGTGCTTGTAGTTCTGCCACCTGTTTCCGAAGGGTCTCCATTTCTTCTGTAGATTGTTGCAAGATTACCGGCTCCTGTTGAGCAGGATGTACACTGGCTAACTGTTTCTTTAGATCGGCACATTCAGTCTCTAGTTTTTCATATGACTCCAGGAAATTTGCATGCTCCTCAAGTAGGATGCGGATGTCTTCTGATGGAACTGCTCTATATCGGGTGGGGCTAATGGTCGCTCCTACGGTTCCTTCCATAGCCGCTTCAAAGTTGTCCTGATTTTGTTGTTGAAGTCGTTTGTTTTCCTCTAGTGCTGCGGCCATATGCTTTCTTAATAGCCCAATGTTGCGTCTGAGCGTAGCATTAGATATCATTTGCGCTTGAAGCACTGTTTCTAGCTCCTTAACTGCTTGGTCATCTACAGTTGATGCCTTTGATTCCAATTCGGAGTGAGCCTGCTGTAGTGTGGTATGCTCGTCTAGGAGCGTCAGGTAGTCAGCTTCAAGAGTGGTGACTCTAGCTTGGAAACGTTGAGATTCCGCCTGGAGGGCAGCATTGCGTTCTTCCAATTGATGGAAGTCTTGTTGTAGCTGATTTGCACACTGAAGTAATGTGTCGAACGTGCTATTTACATTATGAGATGCAAGGGGAAAAGTTTGAAATGCAGAGGGGGTGGGATTGGGAAGGGGGGTAGTGAATGCTATGTGTGCCAATGATGTGAGTGGTGAGGTGGGGGGCAAGGGAGGGGAAGGTGGGGAAATCGTGGGGAGAGGTGCTGTGGTTGGTGAAATGTCCATTGGGTCAGACAAGGTGGTGTGTGCAGGGGCTACCATGTAGGTGGGTATGGTAGGTGAAGTGAGTGTGGTGTCCGTGTAAATTGATGTCGTTGCGAACATCGGAGGAAGGTGCCTTTGAAACATGGGAGAGCGGAAGAACTGCTCCACAAAGGACGGGTATTGGGGTGGTGAGGTCCGGTTGAAAGAGGTGTAGGGGCCAGCTGGGAAGTGAGGGTTATGGAATGGAGGTACTCGTATTGGGGGATAGGTCGGGAAACACAGGGTTCCTTCCGTGGGTGCTGGGTTTCCAACTACGCTGGTAATTATGGGATGGCCAGTCATGGGTTCAGCGGATAGATGGGACGAAGTGTACAAGGGATTGGTGACGAAGGAGAAGAGGGTGTCTTGTGAGGTGGGTTCTCGAAATGAGAATGATTTGAATGAGGAAGGATTATAAGTGGAGGTAGAGGTGATGACTGTCGTTTCTTCCAAGGTGGGAGGTGGTGGCGGGGGCGGAGAAGGTGGTGATGGAGGACGCTGGGGTGAGATGGGTGATGTCTGAACGAAGGTTTCAGCGGAGAGGTCAGTGGTGGTTGTGGGAGTGGCTGTGGTCTCAATAGGTACTTCTGGTTCTGTGACGGGTATCCTGATAGTCTTACCTGCTCGTGGTAACGTGTCCACTCTGCGTTTGTCATACCTTACGGACTGGCGGACTGCGGTGTGGACAGCCTCTGGAACTCCTAAAGAGTCTGACACTAATTTGAGGGTGTCAATGAAATGTTGGTCCACTCCTTCATCTGATAGCATTTCTTGCATCAAAGCTTGGCCTGATACCAGAGAGAGCTGATGCCTTTCTTGTACTGCTTTGATAGTGTCGTATAGCCTTCTTAGTTGAGCTGTATATGCAGGTGCACCTACAAGTTCTGGCACCTCTTGTTGCTCCTCTTGTTGCTCTTGATCATATTCCTCCTCATCATCCTCCTGCTCCTCATCTCCGTCATCTTCTTCCTCCACTTCAACAGGGGTGACGGGGGCTTGGGAGGTTGTGGCCTGCGTTTGTACATTTTCCACTTGTTGTGCCTCTGCTGTCTCCAGCTCGACATCTTGTAGTAGTTGTTCGAAGTCTTCATTAGTGAGTTCTTCCAAAGCTGCACCACTAGGAAATTCGAGATCCGTTGGGATAGGAGGAAATAGCAAAGTGGAACCATCGGTGCTGCGTCTTGGAAGCCGGAGTGTGAATGGTCGGACTCTTCGGGGTGGCGGGGGGACCTCTGGTGTTAGGGTGGCTCCACGTGGCTGAGCACATGGGACTTGGACCGTGCCTCTCATCTTCTTAGAAGGGGGTCCAGTGGATGTCCTGCCTCGGAACTGCTCTACCCGATTCCACATCAGGGCTCGTTGGATTGGAATGTCATAAGCCAAACACCTATAAATGATTCTTGTCAGAGCACAGCAACCATATAAAACATGTTTCCGCGGCCAGCGTTTGTGAGCTAAGTGTATCTGATCAATTATCCAGTGGGGTAGGTTGATGGTGAGGCTCTGTGTTTCTGCCAGATACAGGCTAAACCAGATCTTCTTGTGCGGCATGGTGAATCTATCCTGCGCCGGGAAAGCAAAGTGTTGCATGCACATGCGAAGGTGTATGGCAATATTAGGCGTCATGGATACCATGTCCTTGAGCTTGGTGAGACTTCGATTCTTCATGTAATCCGGTACTAGGGTTTCCTTTTCTGTAGGAATATGCATGCCGCGCATATCCAGAGCTTCTCTCACCAAATTGTTTGATAGTCTAAACCTCTTGAGCTCATTCCCCTTTGTCAGAGATGGAATCACAAATGAGCTTGCACCTTTTGGGTTCGGATTTGGAGTCAAGGTGTTGATGAGATAATAGCATCGCATGAAGTCAGGTTTTGGGAGTCGGGCGCTGAAATAGGCACTCAATCCGGCTTTTTCCCATATCGGACGTAGACTTTCCGCATTTTGTAACTTCTCAAATTCTCTTGTAAAGAAATGGTATCTGCCTTGCTTTCCATTGTAGTCCAGCTCTGATTCCCAAAGATACGTTCCTTCCCCCAAGGGTCCTGCTACCTCGGTAAACCAATGTGAAGTCTTTCCCACGGGCATGGTGTGGCCGCGCGGAGGGTCCGCAATAGGTATGATTTTGACGGCCTGCAACTCTTCTGGTCTTTCAACTGTCTCAGGCAAAACGGGTAAACTGTCCAAGTCCACCACTTGCGGGTTTGTTTCTATATGAGAGCTAGTTCCTGCTGCCTCCGCCATGTTGAAAATGTCGCAGCTGATTCTGTGAGAATATATGAATCAACGTTAACATTGCAATGGACACAAAAATGACATGGTGTCCCTCATTACAATATTAACTTAAAGTTCTGGAGTGGTTAGTAGTTAATAAGTGCTCGGTGCTGGTGTGTGTAGTTAGGAGTTAGGTAGACCTAAGAGCTTAAGCGAAATGATGAGAAGCGGTTAGTAGGTGGTCATGGATTTACAATAGGGTCAGGGGGTTTGTTACAAGTCTTGGGCTGCCAAAGGCAGTGGATGGGTTTTACTCGTGGTTCCGTAGAGATTCTCGGGAGCTTTATAGGTGTGTCAGCTTTAACCTGAGGCCTTTTAGGGGCCCATTTACAACTGATTCTGTTCGTGTTCATGTGCCTTGGTGTTGAAAATGAGTGGATGTGGGCTGTGCGAGTGAATGGATCATGCTGTGTAGGGTGTGTTCTTGGTATGGCTATCTGAGCCCGCAAACAAGCCTTAGGCACCCAAATTTGTCTTGATTGTGGGCTAGCCTTCATCGACCTTTTGGGCACCCAAATAGATTTCACTTTAGCCGAAGAATTTCCGGACGACCTCTTATTAGTGACGTGTCGATGGTTATTAATAAGAGGCTTCCCCCGTTCTGTTGGCGTGGTTGCAACCGTGTGTTCGCCTTTTCGCACCCACACTTGGTTCACTTGTTGGAACATTCTGCTGCGCAGGTTCTTTTGATGTCGGGCATAGGTAGTACTCTGCTTCTTTTGCCTTTGCTCCACCTTTGGTCGTTGCCTCCTTCTGGCCTTTGGAAAAGAAGGGAGTTCCGTTGCATCCCTGACTCCTTTTTTGCAAATATCATTCCTCTGCAACACAGGGTTTTGAACAAGAACAGCATGGTCATCTTCATGTGTACCCCTGGAGGGACCAGGAGTCCGTGCCTTTCCTAGTTCCTTGAGTGTTCCTTTATCCAACTCTATTGTAATTCGACTATGATTGACCCATACGTGAAGAAGTCCACTTCTTAGGTTTAAGTTGACTGCTTGGTCATAGATCCAGTCTTGACCCAAGACAAGAGGTTCAATGAGATCCTCATCTTGACACACTAGTGCTTTAACTGTCATTGCCTCATCATGAATGTAGAGGGGAAGTTCCACCTCGCCCATGCAAGGGGTTTCCACGCCTCCCAATCCTATGAGATATGCTTCCACAGGATTGACAGTTAACTGTAACTCGTGACAGTAAGACACTCTAACAGCACTAGTGGCGGCACCTGAGTCAATCAAGGCTGTTACAGTCCTTGCACTCTTTTCTTGTCCTATTTCTAGGGTTACGAAAGGACGTCGATCAGTTATCCTAGGTGAGCTGGTTCCTGCAACTTCACACATTGCCATATGATATCCTTGGTCTGCATAGTCATCTGTCCTAGGCTGCTCTCTACCTTGCCTTCGTAATTTCATCCTTCTGATGCGTTCTAAAGCTTCTGCTTGGGCTTCTTCTCTAATTCGCTTCTCTTCCTCTTTGCGTTTCTTAGCAGTGTTGAGTCGGCTGAGCATTTCCTCCGTTAGGGGTTCCTGATACAACTTGACTCTGCAACCGCTAATATAATTTGGGAGAACATCACCCTCTAGTGTGGCCAATTGTACTGCTCCGCTCGTGGAGATCCTATTGATGATCATGGGTCCGTAGCCTCTCTTTTCTAGCTTCCTCGCGTGTTGTCTTAGTGTATAGACTAAAACTAGATCTCCTGCTTTCAAGCCTTTATCCTTCACGTGGGCATCAAAGTATGCCTTCTGTCTCTTCTTGGCTGCGTATATCCCTGCAGCGGCTCTCAGTCTCGTTTCCCCTAATCGTTCAAGGTCAAAGATCCTAGAGGAGAGCTCATGACCTGTCCATTCGTGCTCTTGTGCTACTCTCAATGTAGGGATCAGGAAGTCCAAGGGTAACACAGCGTTTTGGCCAAATACCATCTGAAAGGGGGTGGCTTGGAGTACCGTTTTGTAGGCAACTCGGTATGCCCAAACAGCATGGTGTAGCTGTTTGTCCCAGTCAGAGCGTTTAGTGTTCACTAATTTTGTCAGCACATTGCACAAAATCTTATTAGTGCTCTCAGCTTGTCCATTAGCTTGAGGGTGATAAGGGGCAGACTTCTTGTGTATTACCAAGAATTCTTGGAGTAGATTTTCAATTACTTCATTTAAGAAATGAGTGCCTCTATCGCTTACAAGCTCTATCGGTAGTCCATATCTCGTAAACACGTTCTCAAACAAGAATTTGGCAGTTGTTTGAGCATCGTTCTTTGTCGTAGCCTTTACCTCTACCCACTTGGTGAGATAATCTGTTGCCACAATGATGTATTCCGCATGAGAACCCTTAGCTGGGGGATTAATAGGACCTACGAAGTCTATTCCCCACTTAGAGAATGCACGTCCACCCATCATAGGTTTCAGTGGCATCTCATCTTTGCGTATAGGATACTGGGTCCTCTGACAGACATCACACCGTTTCACATAGGTATGTGCATCCATGTGAAGGGTAGGCCACCAAAAGCCCGCAAATAGGATTGCCTTGATCACCCGATCCGGTCCAAAGTGTCCTCCTGCTACACCTTGGTGAGCAGTTTCTAAGATCTTAAGATACTCACTTTCATGGACACACAGTCTCAGGTAACCATCTTTACCGCGCTTATATAGATTATCACCTATGAGTGAATAATCTAGGGCTTCTTGTTCTAAACTCCTTTTCCTAGCTAGAGTCATGTCTGGGGGGAATGTGTTTGTCTGCAAGAATGATACTAGAGGTTCACTCCAATCTGGCACAATGGATACTTGATAGAGAGTGGCATGTTCCACAGGTGGTTTAGTGCAACAGATTGGGCATTCCTTGCACAACTTTTGGACATCCGCTTCCATAGTTGGCCAATGCACTCCGAATCTCTTTAGAGTCTGCAACGTTCGTTGTTTTGAATGGTGTTGCTCTAACGCACCTACATGTGCTAATTGCAACCATTTAGCGTACTCATCCTCTTCTACGCAACAAGCCAAGATCCCTTGATCTGTGTGCTTGTACATGCTTCCTGCCATGATGTGATACTTTTGGGCTTTTACAATCTCTCTATTCCGTGTGTTTACCACTGGATGGCTAGGCCCGTACGTCAATACTGGTACCAATGGTTTAGCCCACTGCGGTACAACTTCCAAATTAAACAAGTAAGCATCAGGAAGGTCATCTGACACTCCTTGTGGGGCTTCTCCCGATGTGAGCCTAGAGAGGTGATCTGCTCGTAAGTGAGTCCTACCTTTTCTTACCACAACCTCAAAATCATATTCCATTAGCAAGAGAAACCATCTTACTAATCTTCCCGTATTGCATGGCTTGTTTACTAAGTACAACAATGCTTGATGGTCTGTAAAAAATTTAAACTTATTTGCAAGCAAATAATGTCTAAACTTTTTAACCGCATATACCATACCTAATCCTTCGCGCTCTGTAGTGGTGTAATTCCGTTCAGCCGCATTCAATTGTCTACTGGCATAGGCAATTGGAAGATCCATGTTACCTTCACCAGTAGGTTGTGCGAGCACACATCCAATGGCATAATTGGATGCATCCACATGAACATGGAATGGCTTATTCCAATCTGGTGTGGTCAAGATTGGTGCTGAACATAATCTTCGTTTAAGCTCCTGGAAGGAATTCTCGCATTCATCCGTCCACTCAAAGTTAGTCAGGAGTCCGTACATGGGCTTTGCAATGACAGCATACATATGTATAAATCGTCGATAATAACCACAATGCCCCATGAAAGCTTGTACTTCCTTGACATTCTTTGGCCTAGGTAACTCCGCTATGGCTCTCACTTTCTCTTCGTCAGTAGATATGCCATTCTTTTGACACTATGTGTCCTAGAATCTTGCCTTGCCTGACCATAAAAACGCACTTTTCTGGGTTCAGGCAGACTTGATATTCTCTACATTTGTCAAAGATTTGCCTGAGTTCAGGAATATGGGTCTGTCTAACATTGGAATGAGCACAAAGATCATCAACGTAGACTTCTAAACTCTTCCTCAGGAACTCCTTAAACACATGGCACATCAGCCTCTGGAAGGTGGCTGGTGCATTGGTAAGCCCAAATGGCATTACTCTAAAAGCAAAAATGCCCCATTCTGTGGCAAAGGCTGTCTTATGCTGATCCTCTGGAGCTATGGCTACTTGATTGTAGCCCGAAAATCCATCAAGGAAGCTGTACACTTCCTTGCCTGCCACTCTTTCTAAGAGATGCTCTGTGATGGGAAGCGGATAGTTATCTCGAATTGTGGCGGCATTAACCTTTTTCAAGTTAATGCACACACGCAGTTTGCCATTCTTCTTGGGCACCACTACGATGGGGGATACCCATTCAGTGTGCTCAATTTCATAGATAAATCCAGCTTCGACCAGTCTATCTATCTCTTCCTTGATCTTAGCAGCGTAATTATCGTTATATGTATAAGGCTTTTGCTTAGAGGGTTTGGCATCTGAGGTCATGGGGATGGTGTGCGAGCATATGTCCGGGTCAACCCCTTTCAAATCCTTGTAACTCCAAGCGAATACATCTCTGTATTCTCTTAGCAAGGCAATCAATTCGCGCTCTTCTTCTTCTGTCAGGTCATGGCCTATATACGTGCATCTCTCCTCTCCTTCTTCTATGGCCACTACTATTTTCTTGGTGGTTTCTTTGTTATCATAGGCCTCTCCCGATTGTGCCTCTCGTTTAGGCATTCTTATCATGACTCTCCTGTCATCTATCTCATACTTCTTAAAATTTTCTGGGACCTCAAACAAAGATTCTTCCTCCTCTGGTGAGACTTCTTTCTTCTTTCGGTTCTTTCCTTCTTCTTTTGCGGTCATATGTGTTGCTAATCTTACATCATTTGTAACCTCTCCATGCCTCTGGGGTTGAAATTCCACTTCATGGAAATATTCTTCATCTGATGCAAATGGAGGGTCCATAATGATTGACTCTAGATCGGAGTCACTTGCATCCTCAAATGCATCAGGGCTCGGTTCGCATTCTTCTAACACTGCCTCTCCCATGATTGGCTCAATGGAGAAGACTGAAATGTCATAGCCATCCTCATCACAGTGAGGTGTCCATTGTTCTTCATTGATGGCTACGTCCATTGTTGCTAAAATTTCTGCCCAGCCATGGGGTTCAAATTCCTCGTCTGGAAAAACTACAGGTGCATAGGCTGGGTCTCGAATGGGTCTATGGGTTTCGTTTGCACCTATTTCTCTGGCCTTTTCTCTCTTTTCTTCCTCCACTGCTACTTTGCACATCCATAAGTGAGTGTCTTCGTGCATCCAGGAGGATCCTGATCCTATGGAATGCACAGATTCTGTATCATCTTTGGCTCTATGGATGGGATTCCATTGGATAGGAGGGACATCTCTATGAGAATAATCCTTGAGATTGACTTTGGTTGTAACACCTAAGTGCTGCAGGTACAAAGAATTGGTTCCCCAATCCTGTACCACTTGCAACTGTCGCATGAATGGTCTTCCCAAAATCATCTCATAGGCATGATTTTTGCTGAAGTCACATATGGCAAAGGTATGTTCAAACTCGACACCACAAGTGGTGAGAGTTATTCCTTCTAGCAATCCTAGGGGTCTCTCTATGTGACCATCGGCCATCTGCAATTTCATCCTCGTTGGCCTGAGTGCCGGCTTGCCCCAACGCTTCCAAAGGGAAGTAGTGGCAATTGCAACTCCTGCACCTGAGTCCAAAATTGCCTTAGTGGTGTAGTCCTGGTAGGTAATGGGAAGATAGGTGTTCCCTTCTTCACCTTCACACATATCTCCTATCTTATCCAAAGGAATTTCTGGCACTGTCCTATGGGATCCTACCCGGGAATGAGGTTTTGCAACTTCAGTTACTCGACTGGCTGCACATTTCCGCGCGTTTAGTCTATTCTCAGGCAGTTCTTCCAAAGTGCAATCGCGTTGCATCTGGGTGTTCGTTACTGCCTCCGTGTTCCTTGGTATGACTGAGTCGTCATTCCTTACCATGACTGTGGGTGTTCTCATACATGTGGACTTTGCCTCCCATGGGCCTGTGAAGTGGGGTAGCTCCTGTATGGAATTAGACTCAAAGTCCAATCTCTCATTAGACTGAGTACTCTCATGTTCCCCGTAAATGGATGGGATGTCTTGTGGGAATTGGTCGTGTGCATCGTCCACAAGTTCAAAAGGAGGGGCGACCTCACTTTCGTTATCCCATTTATCTTCTTGAATCTCTCGTAAGAAGTCTGGTGCAAACCGATTCATAGAAGAAGAAGTGTCTGGCTCCGTAGAATTGGGCACATAAGCAATCTGGGAAGGAGGGCTTATTCTATCGTTGGCTCTCTCCTTGTTCCCATGGATGGCTGGAGCACAAGCTTCTTGGGGAGGATTACTTATTCTATTACTTTTCCGAACAGGCTCATACGCTCTCTGAGAAGGAATGTAGGTCACCTGTGGAGGTACGTAAGCTTTCGGGGGAGGCTCAAGTGATTGTTGGGGGGGAAGATAAACATCTTGAGGAGGCACATGGGCTTCCTGAAGAGGCTGTCTTATCCGTTCTCTTGCCCTCTCCTTTCGTTGAGGGGCAGGTTCCTTCTCTGATTGTGCAATCAACTTCTCTATTCTTTCCAGCAGTCCATCAAAGTGTAATTGCGTCTTAGCTGAACTAGAAATGTTAAATAGGCGACTGGCCTCAAACATGGTTTGAGCCAATTCCACCATTTTGGCACAAATCTTAGTTCGTTCAAGCTCTAGCTCGGCTCTAGGGTAGCACTTTTCATGATCGGTGATGGTTGGCCCTTCTTGGATTCTGGCCTGATATGCTTTAAGCATCATATTAAGGTCCTCGGGAGTGGGGTCAGCTAGGACTGATCCTACTCTAGGGGGTGGTGGGATTTGATGAGGCGGTGGGGAAGGTGGTGGGTCGGATGGAGATGGGAGTGGTGGAGGCGGGGTAATGTGAGAGGGAGTTTGAGCTGTGAGTTCAGTTATCCTCGCTTTGGTTTCTCTTATGCTTTCCTCAAGCTCACTCATCTTTTTGGCCCATTGTCTTTTCATTCTTTCTCGACTATCTTTCCACGCTCTAGTCCTTTTCTTTGTCACGCTCTCGGTTTCACTAGCCTCTGGGCCCTTTTCCTGGCTTGCCTCTTGGTTTTGCTGCAATGCCTGAGCTCTAGTAACCACCTGCACTGGTGCAGTGGAAGTGACACTTCCTGAGGCATCCACAACCAACCCAATCACATTGATAGGAGTGATTTTTGGCATGTTATTGGGGTTCTTTGGGCAATCTCGTAAGAGATGCTCTTTTCCACAATCTTGGCAAAAGCCTTGGATCGTCACGGACTGATTTTGTGTAGGTGCAGGTAAGGGACAATCACGAATGAAGTGATCCCCCTGACATCGGTAGCATGGTCCTCTAGGAAAGGGTGGTCGTACCTGCCTAGGTTGAGGCCTAGGGTTGGGGTTTGCATACATGACGTTCGTGTAATCGGACTCCCAACTAGGTTCACTTGGTTCTTCACTATAGTAGGACTCACCATGTTCTGGAGACTGCATGTAGTAAGCTTGGGGACTATCGACATGTGTAGAATCAAAGCTATGGTCACTTGGGTCACTTTCCGAGATCAATGGGGTTACTGGTACTATGGCTCTATTCAGGTTTTCTTCTGCAACAGCATACTTCACTGGAATCACATTAGCGGGGTTGGGAGGCTGTTGAGCTAGTACCGGTAGAGGTCTCTGTTGGGCCTGATATGGTTGCTGATAGGTTTGTTGGGGTCTAGCATATTGTGGTGGTGGAGGGTACTGGTTCTGGTATCTGCCTTGTTGGTAGGGCTGAGGGTATGGTTGCCTAACTGCCTGTTTGTTGTATGGGCAATCTTGTGCGGTGTGGTTTGTGTACTTCCGTTCTATGGTGCAGTACTGGCTACTAGGGTTAACTTGGGGTTGAGCCATAATGGGACACACATTTGCCATATGGTCGCCACCGCATGTATAGCACCTCTTCACAGGGGCAAACCTTGGGATTTGTTTGCCAGTGACACCTAATTTCTGAGCTACCTTTTCGGCAAGTTCCTCAATTGATGTGGATTGCGTGGAAGAGTGACTAGATGCACTATCTGAATCTTTGTAGATTTTGGAGAGCTCTAGTTCTTCCCCTAGGTTATCTTCAATGTCAATGCACATGCGTACACACTCTTCTATAGTCCTAGGGTCCTTCAGATACACATAGGATCTCAATTTTGTACTCAGCAATCCATCAAGGAATAAGGCTACTTGTTTAGCAGATGTGGGTAGTTCCGAAATAGGGCACCTTTCAAGATATTGTCTAAATCTTCTTCCGGCCAATCTGACAGTCTCTTGGGGGGTCTGTTTGAAGCTGTGAATCAACGAGGAGGTATTGTGCCTTATGCCGCTCTTAGAGAACTCTACAATAAATGCCTCTAGGAGTTGGTCTATGCTCCTGAACTGACGCTCATCTAATGGCTGAAACCATGTAAGTGCTGTGTTCCTAAGGGTTAGACCGAAGGCATTGTATTGCGTGAACAGATCTTCCACTTGTTCAGCTCTCAAAACTTGCTTGAACTCTGCCACATGATCATAGGGATCTCCTGTGCCGTCAAAGTAATTCTTCATGGACTTAACTAGCTGGGTGGGTCTCAAAGTTCTTGTGTGCTCTCTAGGCCTTGGCAGAGGAAATCCATCTACATTTCTTTGGTTCCTGTGGGCTCTATGCATCTCAGGTTCTACCCTATTCGTCTCTGTTCTCGTTCTTTCTCTGCCCACTGGGTTGGCAAAACTTACTTCTGGTCTATCTCTACTTCTGTCTCTTTGCGTACCATGAGCTTGGGAAGTTCCAGCCCCATGGTGACCATAGGATACATTTGATCTTGGTTGAGGGAAAATAAATTCACCCTTCCAAGTGTAAGCATGCCTATCATTTTCTGTCACCACAAAGATCCGTTCTGAAGCATGATCTAAATAGGTCACTCTGCCTGGGCTATCCGGATCCTTAAACTCGTAGATCATGATATTTCCTATGTCTGTCGGCTGATTAGACTTATACCTCCAAAAGGCTTCATCAGTTTCTCGATTGAGGAGCAACTCTATGCTCTTGTTGTCTTGGGGGACCCATTCAGGCGTGATAATCCTAGTGAGAACTGATTTACCTCGAGGGGTTCTAGGTTCTGCACCCATGTTCCCTTGTTCCAGGTCCCCTAAGTCCGCTTCTGAGATTACGTTCCCAAAGTCATCTGTCCTATCAGGGTGACTAGTGACTACATATATAGTTCCTTCTTTGTCCAGGTATGCACCATTTTCAAACTTGACAGCTGGGTGCTCTAGTCCAATGGATTGGTCAGGGTTTTTAATCTGGACCACAGATCTTCCTAAGCCATCCTCATAGATGCTAGCACCTAGTCGGTTGGTCCTAAGATATTCCAGCTGTGTTTTGTAAGGGCCTTCTACCCTGTACAAATAAGGCACACCTGAACTTCCCGTAGGTCTCTCCATGCCTTGAGACATTTCTGACTCACTGGTCTCAGAGCTAGGGTAGTTTGAGCGGTGGCTCAACTGCTGGGCCCAAGACCTTGCAGTGTGATTGACACTAGCCTCTGAAGACCTAAGGCTTTGTCTCTCTCTTGCTAGGTGTCGTCCTGATCTAAGGTTCATATGCCTAACTGATTAGCCCAATTTTTTTTCAGAGTACAACCTCGTTGCCGATTAATTGGTACCAGTCACTTGATTCTTTTTAGTTAATTATTGTGTTTATGGTCTTGTCTGACATCACGTCGTCAGGAATGTTTGAATGTTGTTTCGCACTTGCAATTGATCGTTCCTCGTTAGGTTCTTTTCCTTTAGGTTATCGACAGTGCAGTAACTAAGTTTTTAGCTTGAACTTGAGTTCTTTAATAGTCTTCAACTTGATAACTGCCTATCGTCGCCCTGACTTACTCCTATCTCTACTCGTTCTTAGCTTGAGCTAGGAAATGACAGAGGGAGTTGAGAATAATCCAACCTTACTTGTTGATCCCTTGCTTTATGGTGCTCAAGAACCCGGTTCTCAAGCTTGCAAAGAAACCTTGCTTTGTATGCTCTCAGTTGCTCTCACTGGACCTATAAAAGACCCACGGTTAGCTCAATGCTTAGATTCAAAGGACACAACCAACAACTTTCATTCATGTAACATAAACACATATTTGCATTGTGACTTTTTAGGAAAATAATTCTAAAGACCCCTGACTTTGAGCCCCCTGGGTATGGTCAGCTTCAAAATACCCTCTCTGAAAATCAACGCGTTATCTTTATAAAAAACAGTTGAGGGCGTGTAGTATATGCTACGAGCTTTCCAACAAGCCCTAGAGCTCAAAAAATGGATCTCGTATGAAAGAGTTGTGACCGTTCAGGGTTCTAGGGTTACGACAGGGTTCAAACAGGATCACTGTGCAACAGGTTTTCCCCAAGTTGTTTTCCTAAGGCTTTCCCATGTGCTCAAGAGCATAATATTTGTGCCCAAAATTAGCCCAACTTTTCAATTAACAAACCCTAAAAATTTGGCTAAAATTGGCTGTCAATCGCGATGGACAGGCAGTCAATCGCGATGGACAGGGAACTTAGTCAATCGCGATGGACACCTAGTCAATCGCGATGGACAGGCGGTCGGTCGCGATGGTCAGAGACTTCAGTCAATCGCGATGGACACCCAGTCAATCGCGATGGACAGAGGGTTCAGTCGGTCGCGATGGACAGGCAGTCTGTCGCGATGGACAGGCAGTCTGTCGCGATGGACAGGCAGTCTGTCGCGATGGACAGAGACTTCAGTCAATCGCGATGGACACCCAGTCAATCGCGATGGACAGAGGGTTCAGTCTGTCGCGATGGACAGGCAGTCTGTCGCGATGGACAGAGCTGTCAATCGCGATGGACAGGGCTGTCAATCGCGATGGACTGAAATTTTGCAAGATTTTCAAAAATTTTAGTGGGGATGTGGTGTGCAGGGTCACTAGTCCACTGTGGTGCACTCAGATTTACCAACAAGTGAAAATTTCTGTCAATCGCGATGGACAGAAGGCGGCGACTGCGAGACAGTTTCGTCGAGTTCCGTACCTGCGCGGAAAGCTGGAGATGGTGATGTGACCTGTACCTGCAAGACAGCTCAGAAAACATGCAAAAAGCAGCACATGCAAATTCGCTCTCTTGCTCTCTCTCACAAGTGAAATGAGGGAAATGAGGTGGAGGTGGGAATATAGTCAAAAAACTGAAATTTTCGCGATGATGGATATGGAGGTGGTAGGTGGTGATGATGATGATGGAAATGAAGATGGTAAAGAAAGTAAAAGAAAAACGATGAGAGTGAAGAAAATACCTACAACTCCAACGCGTCAACTCTACGTCTTACCATCACACGCTCGTCCTCAAAGCTCGATCCCCGGCAACGGCGCCAAAATTTGGTGTAGCTCAATGATGAGTAGCACCTCCTTTAATGTCAATCCGGGAAGACGTGAGGATGGTATGAAGACCTCGAGCAAGTGGCGGCACAAGTGCGTGAGTGAGAAGCACACAAGCATGCACACACATACACACACACGCGCACACAAGGCAAGACAAAGAGTGAGAATCAATGGAGCTTTTTAGATTACTTTCAAAATGCTCTTACAAGTTCGTTTCAATTACAATCTAACCTCAAAAATGAGCTCTCTAGCTCTTTTTATAGTTTTTGACTAGCTTTTGGCCCTGTCCAGACCTAGTGTCCGGCCTAGTTAAAAATTAGGTTCCAGGGCCAATTTGAAGGCTCAAACGGAGTCTAAAAAATACGAAAATTGATATGTAGGTACTTCTAAGGCTCCTCAAGCTCAAGGACTCCTTGGCTTGCACAAAATGGAGCTACAAAAATATGAAATGGTATTTACAATGATTGTTAGTGATAAGAATCACTGTTAAAAGATGTAGATTGGAAAAATTGAAGGGCCTATCTGCCAGATTTGCGTCGACTGCTTTGTCTACTTACTCCTTCACCTTGTTCTGACTCTCTCCGTTGGCTTCCTTGTCTCGTCAATCCTTGGGTTCCCTGGCTTCCTTGTCTAGTCAGTCCTTGGGTGCCCATACTGCTCTCAACAGCACTGTTTATAGGCCATACGATGGTGACGTGGATGGATCGCATGCACAGAGGTTACTCAAGATAGAGCAACCTGATTATAAGGGACTAGTACCAGCAGGATTCCTGGGGTATGCAGTAAACCTCTTGCATGTCAATGATGAGCATCTGAACTTTAGGATACAAAGTGGAAATCATGGTGGCTTGAGAGGTTCACTTTTATACAGCTTGTTCAAAGAACTTCAGGTTTATGACACTGAAGTTTTTTGAACAAGCTATATAAAACTGATCCTCTCAAGACCATGATTTCCACTTTGTATCCTAAAGTGCAGATGCTCATTATTGACATGTAAGAGGTTTACTGCATACCCTAGGAATCTTGCTGGCACTAGTCTCTTATAATCAGATTGCTCTATCTTGAGTAACCTCTGTGCATGTGATTCATCCAGGTCACCATTGTATGGCCTATAAACAGTGCCAAATTCTTTGAATAGCAATTATAAATCTGCTTCTCACACTTTCAAAGTGAACATATGTGTGAATCGACAAACCATTCAATGAAGGTACATACTTCATATCCTCCAAAACAAACAATCATATCCTGCCATCCAAACAATCAAATTTTTTGCGAATATTTTGAAAGATGCATTAATAGTTTTAAAAGATGTATTAATAGTTTTAAAAGATGCACGGACAAAAAGTGTCCATTCAATTCAAGTTCTTGTTCTTACCTTATCTAAAGTAAGAATAAAAACCTGCATGTATTCATATATATATATATATATATATATATATATATATATATATATATATATATATATATATATATATATATATATATATATATATATATATATATATATATATATATATATATATATATATATATATATATATATATATATATATATATATATATATATATATGTATATATATATAAATGGATAGAAAATTGAAAATTATACCTTAATAGTGTCGAAACAGATATATTACTCCATCCAAAACGATTTTGAAGGTTGAGAATAAGTAAGCTCGCACTTAGTCGTGTCAAAGGACTTCCTTCATATACATGCTTTAGACATTCCTCTCGAAGATATTTCTCATTTTTAGAAATATCAATGCTCTCACTGTCATTTTGATACCAATCCTCAATAAAATCTGCCATGCCATCATCTTCATCATTGTCACACAAATCTTGTACTTTATTGTCTTTTGAATATAGATCTTTCAACTTTGCATATTGCACAGGATTAGTTTTGTGTAGCCTCCTCATGGAAGCTTCTGATAAATGAGTTCTTACTGGTAATTGTGAATGTTGTGGAGGAATATCATCAACATCCTACGTTGGAATCTACACATATTGATAAAATTCATTAGTATTCCATAAATGAATAAAAAGTAAACTTTAAATATAAAATTAAGTATATAACTTATTAAATATGGATATAAAATTTTTATTCTCTCTAGCTAAAAGGTGCTCTTGGAGGTCTACGCCATCCATAATTCACTAATAGTTCATCACCAGCATGTAATGTAGTAATAGCATTGACAACTATGTATCTTGATACATCTCTACTCATGTATGGTGATTCATTACTATTTTCATGCTCCTCAAATGTGCAATTAGTCCTTGAACTATTATGTAACCCTCGACTACTATTTATTAAACCTGCTATATTTCCATGTGTGTAAGGTCTTCCATCAATATATAATCTTTTATTTTCTGCATGTAAAATCCTTCTACTAGTAAGGGATGCTGCGTTCAAGCATATTCCATAAGTACTCATGCTTTGAACATAACGTGAAAGTTGATGCCAATCTCCCCATCCATATATAGGACCACAAAATGACATAAAGTGACTTCAGAGTTCGGAGGCACATACAAATCCTCTACAATAAAGAGACCACGACCAGCATTAGTAATAGTGGATGGAGCAATCATATAGCGATTACCCCAAAAGTTGAAAACCTCTCCATCTAAAGGAAGTGGTCCTCTATTCCATCCTCCATATCTTCTTCTATCATATGTTTGTACTAAAGAACGATCACGAGCTGGCAATGGATAATCTCCAGCCGTTTCATTCTCTAAACCAGGAGGTAGAGGATTTCTAGAAACCTCTGCTTGTAATTGATGAACAGCAAGTCCATGACGTGTACGAGGTATATTAACATTATGAGAAAAATTATCATCATCGAGCAAGTATTCCTGTATATCAACAATAATTTGATTTTATATATGGTTTTTAAATAAAATAATGACATTACTATATATAGAAAATACATACCCAAGCATTATCATGTTGACTAGGTGATGGTGCATGCTCAAAAGTACCATACTCTGCCTCATGTTCAATACATTCCAATCGTGGTCTTTGATACGTGCCATAACAAGAGTTACACCAACATATAATATGCTCTTCATAGTAAAATTCATCATAATTCCTATCGGAGGACACATGTGAAGTCATTGCATGGGTGGGAGGTGGTGGAGTACCCTCTGATTGATCAGAATCTGCATATAATAAGAAACAAAAAAATATATAAGTTATGTATCCATAAAATATATTTAAAATTAAATGTTTGATATACTTACAGTATAAAGTCATTGCACGATGAGGAGATGGTGGTGGAGTTCCATCTGATTGATCAGAATCTACAAATAATGGTATTTGACATTAATAATCTGATTATCTACATACACAAAAAATTCACATATACATATTTACACATACACACATATTCACATATACACATTTACACATACACATATATTCACATATACACAACTACACATTATTGTGGGATAAATGCATGTATTTTGTATGAATGAGTGTATATGCACGCATGTGTGTGTACGTATATACGTGGATATGTATATGTGTGTTTATGTTATATGTATGTATATGTGTATATGTATACATATATGTATGCGTATATGTTTGCATGTATATGTGTATGTGGGTATGTGTATGTGTATGTGTGTGTATATATGTGTATGTATTCTGATTTTTTTTTCTGTTTGAGATTAAATTAACAAGAGATATTGTATGGTCGAAAAAAATAAGAGGCGAGCTAACATACCACCTGAGTCATGGCAGTTTTTTTGTAGACAGCTACGTCTTCAGGAGTCATTTCCTCAGCAGAAGGTACACAAATTAATAGTTTATATTTATAATTTTTATATATTTTAGTAATTTTTTACATTTAATTTATGTATTCCTTTTCTTGAATAAATAGGCGACTGCAAAGAAGAGAGTGGAGTCGGGCCACACATCGCACCTAGGCCAAATGGTCCATAATGGTTTTGTAGCTACATTTGTAAGTATATGTGTTATTGTGAGTATATTTTTTATTTTAGTTAAAATGCAAGCAACTAATGTTTTTTATTTGTTTCATTGCAACGGAAGGATTATGGCCGATATCCTATGAAAGATGAGATCGAGTATGCTACACATTTTGGATATCGGCATTTGAGCGAGTATATGCAAGATCATCCTGATGCCTTTGTGAGTATTTTAAAATTTTATATAATTATTTTATTTTTATGAATGATTTAATTGTTTGATTTATTTATGTTTGTTATATGTAATACAGGAGTATTATGGAGAGACAAATATGGATGAGGTGGAGAGACAGACACAGGAGGGACGATCTCGATCGTCATAGGGTGATCATGACGATGAGGATGAGGAAGATCAGGATGATCATGATATTGTTGATGATGATGATGATTAGGATTTTAGTCCATTATGACATTGGATTATATGTATTTACATTGATATATATATATATATTTTTTTTTTTTTTTTTTTAATCTATATATTTTTCAGCTATGTTTTGAATTATGTGTATGGTATTAAGTAATGAAGAGTTTTGTTCTATTGATTGTTATTATTGTTTATATTAAGCATGTGTTTTAATACTTTAATTATATAATTCATTCATATGTGTGTACCTAAGTGTATATGTATGTAGTGTATATGTATGTATGTGCATGTGTATGTGTGTGTATATGTATGTATGTGCATGTGCATGTGTAAGTGTATATGTGTGTATGAGTATGTGCATGTGCATGTGTATGTGTGTGTATATGTATGTGCATGTATATGTGTAACTCTATGTGTATATGTGTGTAGGTGCATGTATATGTGTATATGTAGGTATGTGCATGTGTGTGTGCATGTGTATATGTGTTTTAATACTTTAATTATATAATTCATTATATGTGTGTACCTTAGTGTATATGTATGTGTGTGTATATGTATGTATGTGCATGTGTATGTGTGTGTATATGTATGTATGTGCATGTACATGTATAATTGTATATGTGTGTATGAGTATGTGCATGTGCATGTGCATGTGTATGTGTGTGTATATGTATATGCATGTATACGTATAACTCTATGTGTATATGTGTGTATGTGCATGTATATGTGTATATGTAGGTATGTGCATGTGTGTGTGCATGTGTATATGTGTTTTAATACTTTAATTATATAATTCATTCATATGTGTGTACCTAAGTGTATATGTATGTGAGTGTATATGTATGTATGTGCATGTGTATGTGTGTGTATATGTATGTATGTGCATGTGCATGTATAAGTGTATATGTGTGTATGAGTATGTGCATGTGCATGTGTAAGTGTGTGTATATGTATATGCATGTATATGTATAACTCCATGTGTATATGTGTGTATGTGCATGTATATGTGTATATGTAGGTATGTGCATGTGTATAGGTGTTTTAATACTTTAATTATATAATTCATTCATATGTGTTTACCTGAGTGTATATGTATGTGTGTGTATATGTATGTGTGTGCATGTGTATGTGTGTGTATATGTATGTATGTGCATGTGCATGTGTAAGTGTATATGTGTGTATGAGTATGTGCATTTGCATGTGTAAGTGTATATGTGTGTATGAGTATGTGCATGTGCATGTGTATATGTGTGTATATGTATGTGCATGTATGTGTGTAACTCTATGTGTATATGTGTGTATGTGCATGTATATGTGTATATGTAGGTATGTGCATGTGTGTGTGCATGTGTATATGTGTGTGTATGTATGTGCATATATATGTGTATAATGTATGTATATGCATGTGTATATGTATGAAACATGCATGTGTATGTGGATGCATTTCCATTTGCATCCATGTGCATGCATGTGAATGTGCATGCATGTGGATGTGCATATACATGTATTTGCGTATATGTTAATGTGTGTGTGTGTATATATATATATATATATATATATATATATATATATATATATATATATATATATATATATATATATATATATATATATATATATGTATATATATATGCAATAATGCATGCATGTAAGTCTTTTTATGTGGTTGTAGAAATGTTTGTGCATATGCATGTGTATATGTGTGTATGTCTAAGTGTATGTGCACATGTATCTGTGTGTATATATGTGTGTGTATGTGCATGTGTATATGTGTATATGTGTGAAAGTGCATCTTCATCATGTATAAGTGTATAAGTGCATATCAATAAGTGTGAGTATGCTATCGAATGAAAATAACACAATTCAAATGATATACAAAGAATAGAAATTGTACTTACAGTTAGCCATACTTTTTGCTTGGTTAGCTTCTTGAATAACCTACAATAAAGAGAGAGAGAGAGAGAGAACTCAAAGAGAGAAAGATGTAGAAAGAGAGAAACAGAGACAGAGGGAGACAATAAGAGAGAGCTTAGGCAAAACAACACTTCTGCATATACTTGCTTCAGCTCGTAAGCGCAGCGCAATTGCAAACGTTGGAGAGCTCTTCGATCGGATGTGTGAAAATGCCAATCGAAGAGCCTCCAACGTTTTAATTTTTGTCCGTCAATAGACCGTCGTGTAAGCGATGCTACCCGTCATCGCATAAGCGACATGTTTTAGCGTTGCTTATGTGACGCCAAAAATCGTCGCCTATGCGATGTAAAAAAGTGTCGCTTATGCGACGCTATTTAAAAGTGTCGTGTTAGCGACGCTGTATGGGAGCGTCGCAGCCTTGTCGCACCAAGAGTCGCAAAAAACGTCGTTGGCTTCGTCGTTTAATCGATGGTCCATGCACGACGCTAATTACGATGCATGTTGCAATTTTATAGAGATGCAATTCTGTCGCCTTAACCATCGCTATACACCCGTATTCCTTGTAGTGGGAAAATTTGGTTTAACAAAAAGTGGTCGTTGATGTGGTTGTTGTAGATGGAGTGACTTGGTTATGGAATGGAATTCTTTCTCTGCATCATAGGTGAAAGATATAGCCTCGTTGAGGGTTGTAGGACATAGGGTGTGAAGCTTATCTTGGATTCACACCTCCAAACCATCTTTGTATTTCCATTGCAAGCTATCCTCTGGTACATCTTCAAGCATTCGAACCAATAGTAAATTCTCCGAGAAGCGCTCCGTGTAGGTAGTAACTGTATCTCCCTCCTTCCATGTAAGGGTCGTCCATGCACGTCGAACATGCAAATGGTATTGAGGAGGAAGAAAAGAATCCTTCACTTTCTCTTGGAAAGCCTTCCACGTTGTTGGACGCTCAATACTATGCCGCAGGACATTCCACCAGAGTTGAGCTTTTCCTACTAAATAGTTAGTGGCAAATTTGAATTTTTCACTTTCAGCATAGGTTTCATCAGTATAAAAATCATCGAACTGTGAAAGCCATGAAAGGATTAAACGACCATCCTTTCGGCCATCAAACCATAAAAACTGGGAATTCTTAACGGCAATCTTGGAATGCATGCCATCCAACTGGGCAGAGACAATAGCTTTGACCACCCTTGTAAGGTTGTCTTCATCAGTTTGCATCTTTTCGAGTATCTTGTCGTGCTGTCGAATCTCATTCTGAGCGCCTCGTAATTCGTGCCGCAGGAGCTCTAGTTGTTGCTCGAGTGCGACCTTGGGTAGAGGTGATTTGCTAAAATCCTCCATGTTGTTCATAGGGTCCATGAGGACGTAGAGACAAAACCCTCTTGCTGGATATGTAAAAACAATTTTTTAGTTTGTTTAAGTTAAAATGTAAAAGGAATGGTTGTTTTTGGGAATTGAAAAAGCAAGAAAGAGATGAAAGTTGTGTTAAATATAAGAAAAGAGAAGTAGAGTGACAACACAAAGAGATTGTGTAGTGGTAAAACACTTCCCTTGTGTGGGTGAGGTTGTGGGTTCAAATCCTCCCTTGCTGAATCTAAAAGTCCTTATTGTCACTCATAATTAAAATTGGTTCGTGCATAGCCAACGGCTGCCAACGATCACCAAGGGAGCTTTGGGTTCCAAAGATGCCAAAGTAATGCCTAAGTTCTATGCCAAATGTAGGTATAAACGTAGGTGTAAACATAGGTGTAAACGTAGGTTCTGGTTTTGGAACAGAAATAGAAACCAAAATAGAAACGGAAACGGAAACGAAAACGAAAACGGAAACGGAAACGGAGACGGAAACAGAAACGGAAACGGAAATGGAAACGGAAACGGAAATGGAAACGGAAATGGAAATATACCACTTGCTTATGACTAGAGATTCTTCAACTGCATGGCTTCATTTACGAGAGAACTCCACCCCCATCTAGGATCCTATGAGATGGCATCGACATGCAAAAAAATTTTATTAGATACTAGATCAACCAACGATATCAACACCTCAGATCTCACGTTCGATTACTTTCACTTTCTTCACACAAAAGAATATGAGAAGAGCCACTTTATGACTACAAAATGGGAGATCTAGGCATCAGTTTGACCTACATGTTGATTATCTTATATATGGTGAAGAGCTCTTCGTACCACTTATTACACACCTCTTCAATTGATCCTTGATTTGCGGTTCTTAGCCATGTGGACTCAACACACCATTCTGCCTATTCATAGTCTAGAGACATGAAGGATCCTAACGAATATTGTACTATCATGATTGGCCCATCTTGACCAAACTCTATGGAGCTATTCTTGAGGAGGATCTTATAAGCTTAGCTCAACAAGAGGGTTTTTGAGCTCCAGATTAGGTTGGATTTTGGTGTAACTTTTCCACCATTGAAGAAAGCATCAATATTCCACCATTGGCCATATCTTCACTCAAAGATTTCTAATGGATTAGGCATAGGCGAGAAGAGGAGATTATATTGTTGCTTTGTGGACTTTCGTAAAGCATTTGACAATACCTAAAGATCAACTCTTTAGACGACTACTTGACTCTGGGGTCATAGATGACATGATATGGGGAATCGATGCTTTATATGAATGGGTGTCGATGAGGGTCAGATGTCTTGTTAGGCTTTAGAATCACCTTGTCATTACTATCACTCTAAAACAAGAGTATCTACTACCTACTCTTTATTTACGAGATACATTGATGAGCTTGCAGGATTTATTAGGCCGCATGGTGGTACACAAGTAGAGTTGGGGGGAGGCACTGTATGCATCTTGTTATATACTCATGTTGTGGTATTTGTTTTTGAGACACTTGAGGGGTTATAGAGCCACTTACATGCATTAGATGACTTCTACTTACATAGACATCTTTCAATAAACCTTGGTAAACCCAAGGTACTTATTTTTTGCACTTCTGCTCAGATAAGTATACAGTATATTCACAATTGCTAGAGGACACATCGAGATCACTTGTTTTTATGTTTATCTAGGGGTCATCTTTTTAGTGCAGGCTCATTTTCCTTAGGCTAGGTAGTTCAATATAGGGTCATTTGTGGATATATAGCATTGGAATTGTACGCATCATCCATTTGGGGGCCAAGACTAGAAGATTACGTATGGAGATTGGTGAAGATACCCCTGCTCATGATTTCTAGGCTTATATGTGGAAAACCATCACTACCACATGACATCATTAGAGCAAAGCTTGTCGTACCCCTGATGTCGTTCAAGGCATTGTTCTAGGCATTATGTTTACTACATTGACTCTAGGATATGGACAATGGACGCATCGCATTCAAGGATTTTTAGGCATCATGAGATCTGACCCTAGCAAGAGATACTTCATGTGGTATGCCTAGACTAGAAATTATCTAGTCAGTTATGGATTTGATATGGATAGACTACCACCTCTACAAAGTAGGATATCCAAGGAGGATCACACATGCCTAGTTTTCCAAACAGAGGTGGAGAGTGAGGAGCATTTCATTTTACAATGTCTTGCATATGCTGATCTTAGGGTCTAGTTCCACATAGAGGGATCACTACATTAGTGTATGAGGAAAGAATGCCAATGTCATTACGAACAGTTCCTCATTGTTGCATACGGTAGATTTGAGACTCTGATATAGCCTATAGAGATAGCAAAGGGTGGTATACAGCAAAGGATCACTCAATTCTTTCATAGAATTGAGGCAAGACTAATCCCTAGTGGACCAAGACTCACTCTCAAGTGGAGACGTGCATTCAAACCTAAGGACACCATATTCTACCTGATACTTTACCCATCACCTATGTATCGCATTTTACATAACCCCCCCCCCCCCCCATACCACATCCCTAGGTTTATGATTTCCCCCTATAGGACATGGCCAATTTCTACAGAGCTAGAGCCATGTTTTCTTAGTTCACTTATGTTTTATGTTCCATTTTGATTTTCTTGTTGATTGGATCACTATTGTTTATATATGGTTTGTCTCATAGGCAAAATTTGGCCTTCAATAGATCTTAATATGACTTTCATTCTTCTTCTTCTTCTCTCCTCTCTCTCTCTCTGTCTCTCTCTCTCTCTCTGTCTCTCTCTCTCTCTCTCTTTTTGCCTCATGTATCTCTAAATGTCTCACATACAATCTCTTAAAAGATGTGTAGATAGAGACACTTAGATTGAAATATAAAACAGAAAAAACAAACAGTGTGAATATAGAGGTAAAGGAATGACAAACAAACTAACAGGGAGATAGAGAATAGGGATATATAATGAAAAATATATAAAGAAGAAAAATATGGATTAAAAATAGAGACTTAAATAAAATAAAGATAAATCCGTTGAGAAAGGGGTGTAGATGAGGTATCTAGAGCCTTGACATGAAGCAAAGACATGTGAAGGAGCTTTTACGTTGTTGTTTCTATTCAGCTTTATTAACCTCTCCATCATTGTTTCTTCAAGCAAAAGGTTCAACATGATAGCAATGAAGGCCTTTTTCCTTCATCTTCCTTTTATTGATACGAGAATCAATCTAAGAAAAAATATGGTCATTTGATTTACAATTAAGTATTCAATTTAATCAATGTTTATATTGATGCCCATATCAATGGTTTGAAAATATGTTTTTTTTATTGGGAAAACGATGATGCTAATCAACGCCGATGTATATGGACATGAAAGTATATAATTTTGGCTCAAACACCTAGCTTGGTACTCGATCTTGCTAATGTAGTGGAACAAGAAGAGGAAGAAGGACTCAATAATCATCATCAAACTACACGATGAGATCATGCCAATTGAAATTAATATTTTTTTCCGTTGCAAAATTTGTTAAATGTATCAAAAGAATATGATAAGAATATGATAGAAAAAACATGGATTCATTAAGGTTCAACATGCGTAAAGTTCTGACAGCTTCATCAAAGCATGCCATGGACAAAGGAAAAGTCCCAAAGGATTTCAAGGTGTAGGACCTTCTAACATCGATACTGATTTGGAGATCGAAGCAAATAGCAGGTTCGGAAAAGAATTCAACCTCTTGGACTATCCAGGAGGGATGAGCCAAATCAAAATCACTCATGATAATAAAGCCCTCGAGGGCTATGCCACATGTAAAGAAAATAAATAATAAGATTACACTACTAGCAAAGACAATAATCTAGATAACGAGTTCTCTATTATTGTGTCCACTCTTCTTGATTCATTCGCCAGGAAAGCAAGTATACTAAAAGGTGTTGGAGTTAGATGTCTGCAGAAGCACACGAACAACACAAGGAAGAAGAAGAAGCTTGGAGCACAACACACAATATTGAATGTATTACCACTAGAATGTACGAAGATAAGTAACCCATTAGGGCTATAGGCATATATACAACCAGGGGGGGAACCTCCTAAAGAGGGAAAAAAATGCCCCAGTGGTCCTAGTGTGTTCATACACATCACTACCTAAATATATCAACCAATCCCCTCTAGGAGTGATGCGGCGAACAAGGAGCTGGCACTCATGTATAAGGAAGTGCCAAGCTATGTGGAATCAATTCACAAAAGGAAGTAAGCCCAAATCTTTGTGGAACGCTTCAAACTTCTCCCTTGGTAGAGCCTTCATGAAAAGGCCTACAATGTTCTCATGTGTGGGTGCATATGCCAAGCTGATCTCTCCAGCAGAGAACCTCTCCTTGACATAATGATAATGCAGCTCAATGTGCTTAGTGCAAGTATGGAACACAGGGTTCCTTGCAACTGCTAATGCGCCCTAATTGTTGGTGAAGATGGTGGTGGGAGAAGACTGACCAACACCCAAATTAGCCACAAGGCATCTGAGCCACAAACACTCACAGTTGTTGTGAAAGTTGCCCTATACTCAGCCTCACAACTGGAAGTGGCTTTATATCAGCTCTCTCATCAACAAAAGCATCATGCAAATCTGCATCAGAAATTGAATGATCTACATCATCACATGAAACCTGTAAAGGCTGAGAAGTTGCCTCAATAGGACTAGCGCTAGGCTGTCTAGTTGTAAGAAGAGGCAGCAAAGTATCATACATGTCTTTGGAGCTAACAGATGTCTCCTTCGTACATGAAAGTAAAGGCTGAATAGCATCTTCCACAAAAATAACATCACGGCTAACCGAAATGAATTTACTCTATGGATGATACAGACGATAGCCTTTGCTTTCAGAATTGTACCCAAAGGAATACATTTTATTGCTTTATCATCCAATTTCTTGTGATGTTGTTCAGGCACTAATGCATATGCCACACAACCAAAAACATGGAGATGAGCAATAGATGGCTTGCAACCATGCCAAGTCTCATATGGAGTGATAGAATTTAGTGCTTTAGTAGGACACCTATTAAGTACATTGCTTTTAAAGTCATTTGTTACTAAGATCTTGTCTTTTGCATTACTCCAATATAAAGGATGAACTATGGCCATTGCTTCTAAGAGCTCATCTCGAGGAAATCTCTCTTTGATCTCAGAAGTCAATTTATTACATATGGATCTTAAGCCTTGTTTTACACTATCCACTAGGATAGGAAAGAACGTTTGATGACTTTTTTTTCTTGATGCATACTCCTTGACTTTTTCATGATACATAAAGAGAATCTGCTTGTCTTTCATAAATATGCACAACCAACCTTTCTTATTGTATTCAAAAAACTTTCCACACCAACTTGTAGCAATGATTCCCACTCCATAAATTCTTGCAAATCTCAGAATACAAAGTTTCTAAGCGCATACAAGTCATTTTTCTTGCGACTGTGTATTCCATTACACAAATATCCCTTGATTGAGAAACTTTTATCAAATTATTCATTTCTATTGACAATGGTAGTATTCCTCTAAGGTAGAGAAGAGTTTCCACATCACTTAACATTTGCAACAGAGTATGAGCTTTCCTTTTTGTATTCCTTTACATATAGACATAATATTGACCACATCAATGACTTATTTATATTCTTCAAAAAGACATTCTATAGGTTCAATAAGTAAAATCCATCTGGTGTCAATATTTTTTTTCAATTTTATTCCCTTACTTATCCCATCAAAGAAGCATTTAAACTCTTTAATATGCTTAGGAACTTTTGAAAAGAAAGCATATGCCTGGTGCACAAGATCTTTAACTTTTTGTATGAAAACAAATTCTAACACAATTTTAAATGCCAAATTTGTACGATGAGACATATAATGTACACCTAAAGCATATGGTGTATAGTTCTGTTGCAATTGAACACACAATCCATTTCTAAGCCCATGCATAATTGAGCATCCATCAACACCAATGCATAATATGTTTTGATTAATATCACAAATTGACATCCCTCCAATATCTAAAATGGAATCTAAAACAAGTTGCACAAACAAATTTGAAGTTGCACTTCCCTTTAGTTGAAAAGCACCAATAAATTTGGCTTTTCTTTAGTAATTCTCCACAATATATGCATGAATACATACCCAAGAAGTTCAATCCCTCGTTGTCACTTCGTCAAGGCAAATAGTAACAAAATTAGCATTCGATAAAACGCATACATATGTGTATGTATACATTATTTATTGATATGTATTGTACTGTATGTATGTATTGTATGTTTGTATGTATGTATGTATGTATGTATGTATGTATGTATGTATGTATGTATGTATGTATGTATGTTTGTATGTATGTACATATGTATATATGTGTGTACTATATGTTTATAGTATATACATATTATATATTGTATGTATGTATGTATGTACTATATGTATGTATTGATATGTGTTGTATTGTATGTATATATGTATGTACTGATATGTATTGTACTTTATATATGTATTGTTTGTATGTATGTATGTATGTATGTATGTATGTATGTATGTATGTATGTATGTATGTATGTATGTATGTATGTATGTATGTATGTATGTATGTATGTATGTATGTATGTGTGTATGTATGTTTGTATTGTATGTGTATGTAAAGATGTATGTATGTATGTATGTATGTATGTATGTATGTATGTATGTATGTATGTATGTATGTATGTATGTATGTATGTGTGTATGTATGTCTGTATGTATGTATGTATGTATGTATGTATGTATGTATGTATGTATGTATGTATGTGTGTATGTATGTATGTATGTATGTATGTATGTATGTATGTATGTATGTATGTATGTATGTATGTATGTATGTATGTATGTATGTATATAGTATATGCAGTAAATATATATAAAGTAGAGTATATATATATGTAGCGCAATATATACATATACAGTATATATATATATTATATAGATAGTATGTATAGAATATATATACTATATATTGAGAGAGAGGCAGAGACTACTTGAAGGGAGATGAGTACATACTTGATGGATGATTATTCCTATCCAAAACACTGAGAACTTGTTGAGAGGATGGCGAACTCCTAGCCATCTGAAGCAAGATGATATCGATTGCCACAGCAACTGCAAGCTACACTCAAAAAGATAAACTCACTTGATTGAGGATTGTGGGCCCCAAAGTCAATTGCATACCCCAATAGATTTTTTAGATGCTCTCATAGTCTTTAAAAGACTACGGAGCCTCTGGAACACCTCAAAATTTCCCCAAATTACTTAAGGAAAAATACATTCTATAGAAAAGAATCTATTTCTAAATTCTTCAAGGAAAAAGCTAGCTATTTGCAGCATATATATGGATGTTGTAAAATAATATGATACCATCAAATGATTGCATCCTAACAACATAGAAAAATTATTTACCCATCTTTCTCAAGATTCAAGGATGATTCACTAGAGACTATCAAAACAATTATTTTTAGGACTAACCAACTTGAAGGGAAAGGAAAATGGAAATGTCATGAAGTTATTGAATTGACTCTCTCTCTCTCTCTCACACACACACACACACATCGTCTCATGAAAAAAGCTCATGAATCAATCAATGATAAATACTTTTCTAGAGATGAACAATAATGGAAAAGGTGACTCCATGTGTTCTTCTTCTTCTCTCTATTCCTTTCTCTCCTACCCCCCTATGCTGACGAATGGATCATTATATGACAATGGAAATGAACATGTCACTTGACACAATGCGAAGAATGTTAAAATCCTAGATCAAGGATAGTTAGAAAATATGAGTCAAGATCTTCATCGAAGGGGAAAGAACCGTTCATCCCAAAAGAGGAGTTGCACAAAGAGGAACCAGTGGTCTCTTTATTAAGTGCCTCTCATATCTTAAGATTACCAAAACAAAATTGAAGATCATATAATGTACAATTGTGTATGTCACATTTGCATGTTTGTTTTGCTATCTTGGAACCATTAAAAAGCATGGAGTTCTCTCTTTCAATTTTCAAAATATTTGTGATCCTCTCCAAATGGTACTCTATAGGTTCCAATCTGATAAAGTATGACTTAGCACAACTCACCCGCAAAAAAGGGCTTAAAAATTCCACTAAGCATTAGGGGAAAAAATGAACCCTGCATCTGCCTTGTAAGGATCCCTAATTTTTAGGGATTAAAGTTAACAAAAAGAAGGATTAAGGTCACACAAAAAACCACTAGTGGTTTTGGCAATAAAATATTTCTTCTAAGATATGTGCTCAGTCCAAATGGATTCGTTAGCATTCTTGTCCCTTGGATAAGATCAAATGGACGACGACGATCAATATTTGTGTGCCTGTCACATAAAGACAAAAGTTCTCCCAAGATGTGAGCAGTCGTAGGCATTCTGGACCATCGGATAATATCTCGACGGATGGCAAGGATGGATTTGAGTGTGACTGTCACTAAATGCCAAAATAAGGAGCATTTAATGAGCTAAGTGACCTTGGGGACTGGCACAAAACGACAAAAGACTGAGCACATTTCCGTGGTTGAATCCACTCGCATCCGTTCGATTTTGGTCTGATACAACGGCTACGAATTTATTGAGGGGATCCTCTCAAGATTAAAGCTTCACAACCACTAGATCAAGCAAAGATCCAATGGATGCAATGGAAAGTGGCCCAAAATTCAAAGCAATAGATCTCAACCACTTATTTCTAAGTGCATCCAACAGATGAGAGATGAAGGCACCTTTTCTCATGAATTTCAAGCTACACCATTAGATCATCTCCACATCCAATGGTCCGAATTTCATACCGACTTTTTTCTTGTCATTTAATATGATCCTTTGGATCTTTCAGTACATCCAATGGCTATGCTTCAAAATCTAGGCCCATCAAATCACTTTTGAAGAAGAACTCCTAGTTTTTAGTCATTCATACCAGCTTTGACCACAAAGAAACAAGGGAAGCCTATGCCTAGTCTAGGTGATTAAGGGAGTAGACTGTGGCCACCACCCTCTTCTCATTGGTCCATCACTAATCCTCTCTTAATCTAAAAGGCACATGCAGGGTTCATTTTTTCCCCTAATGGGCCGATCATTATCAAGGACATGGTCAAATGTACACCTTCCAACCACATAGTGGTCCCTTCTGTACTCCAACAATCAAGTGAACAAGTGATATGTAGCAAATGGACAATCGCATGGAGGATGTCTAAGTTAGATTTAGGTGTTATACATTTACATGGTGCATGTTGGTGAGAAACCATGCAAGTTTCCAAGTTATTAACCCACTTGGGTTTGTAACTATGCAATAAATGACTAAAAATTTAGGAAAAAGCCTTCCAATTCAAATCAATTCTACAAATTAATATATCATAAGAATACTCATATCCACCATCTTGCATTATCATACATGCAAACATTGAAAACAAGTAGACAACTCACAAGACATTGACCTTGCACTTGAGGTTGTTACCAACAAGGGCATTTAATAGACTACCTTATCCAATGACGTATGCATTATACATTAATCAGCACAGTACTCTCCATCTCAAGTCCATAAAAGAATAGACTCACAATATTTGCATCCTTAACAAGCTCTTCATCAACATTTCAAGGGAAGTATGCATGCACTTCATTCATGGAAGTCTAAAACAAATATCATCTTTTACATAGCAGATAGATTTCGCAAGATTTGTTGCCACGAGTAACTACCGATTTACAATGATTTTGTGATATATTTTCCATTTCAAGCCACATAAAAGATGTTAAAGTTCTCTCTGAAATAAAGACACATCAACCTAAGAATCTATTATCATGACAAACTAAACAATCAATTTCTAGAGAATGTGCTAAAGGCCTTCATGTATAAGAAAGTAAAACTCAAATGCCAAGTTGGTTTTGGCTGCTTCGCAACATATTGTGAAGATGTTAGAGTTTCCTTTGCATACACATTATAAGTGGCATTGAATCATTTGTTCACAAAAGTAAGAGATGCTCCAAGACCATTAGAAAGTACTCATGGAGGAAGAGCAAGCAAACATACCTTGGTAGAATATAGATGCACAGAGGCTAACGGTGATGTCCGTAATATGCCTCTCTCTCTCTCTCTCTCTCTCTCTCTCTCTCTCTCTCTCTCTCTCTCTCTCTCTCTCTCTCTCTCTCTCTCTCTCTCTCTCTCTCTCTCTCTCTCTCTCTCTCTCTCTCTCTCTCTCTCTCTCTCTCTCTCTCTCTCTCTCTCTCTCTCTCTCTCTCTCTCTCTCTCTCTCTCTCTCTCTCTCTCTCTCTCTCTCTCTCTCTCTCTCTCTCTCTCTCTCTCTCTCTCTCTCTCTCTATCTATCTATCTATCTATCTATCTATCTATCTATCTCTCTCTCTCACACACCCTCTTTGGTCTCTACATTGATGAGATAGTGGACTTCATACAGCAGCAGGGAGGTGATGGCATTGAGGTACGTGGGTCCATTGTCCATATTCTTTTATATGCTGATGATATTGTACTGGTCTCAGAGTCTGTAGAAGGTATATAGCATCATCTACATGGCCTAGATGACTTTTGCAGACACAGGGTTATCTATGAACCTTGGTAAAACCAAGGTCATGATCTTTCATACATCAGCACAAGTACGCAGATGGTTTGTTCAGAGCAGGAGGCGGACCAATCGAGGTGGTCGGATCATATGTTTACTTGGGAATGACATTTACAACAGCATCAGGGGTCTTCTCTATGTCTCAGGCAGCTCGTGACTGCATCACACGTGGGTACGTAGCACTAGCTTTGATGGAGAGATAGTGCCACCAAGCATATTTTCAGGAGCCCCGCACAAAGGGGTGGCTCTTCGACACTTTGGTTACGCCAGCGCTCATGTATGGGGCAGCCATATGGGGGTCGGGATTAGCTATAACAGTATGGATAGCATTGGAGAGGCCACAGATCCTCATGATTGCCAGACTTATCCACAGCAAGCCTTCAGTATATCATTAGAGAAGAGCTCCCTGCACCACTGATGCTAGTTGAGGCACTATTCTAGATAGTATGCCTATTACATAGACTTTGGAGCATGGATATAGAGCACATTGCTGCAGGCGATACCTCCTCATGGTATGCACAGACAAGAGAGCCATGGTTTTGCCATAGACAAGCTACCACCACTATAATACGACTTACATGCACCCACCTACTCACTCTCTCATCAAGAGAGGAATAGGGTCATTCGTCAGGAGATATTGCATACATACATATAGAGGGCATGGGTGAGCCCTAGGGATACATTGCCACCGAAAATGCTCTATTATCGTGAGCATTTTCTACATATATCAGACGAGGGCTTCATTGAGATTTCGAGCTACATGTAGACATACCTACCCCACCACCTTCGAGTCGTCATTGGGCAGCTCCAGGTTTCATCACATCCGCTCGAGATTCAGAGGGGTTGATCCAAGGGAGTCCCCTGTGAGGAGTGGTGCCCAGTATGCCAGACAGAGTTAGAGAGTGAGGAGCATTTTATTATCAAATGCCCACCATACTTAGACCTACGAGTATGGTCTCAGATAGAGGAGTCGCTCCAGTTGTGCATGCCTATGGGAGACCAATGACCCTTGGGACGCTTCCTCACAGCAGCATACGAGAGGCGAGAGCGGTCACTACACCCCATCCATTAGACACGGGTGAGTACCAAGCAGACCATTACTCAGTTCTTTCAGTGAGCTGAGCTACATCAGAGAGGTCCATCTATATGGCTCAGGCTCCACTAGGCAACAGCACAGAGAGCACGACGCCGACCACGCATGGTTGGATATCATCGACCATAACTATATTAGAAGGATATCTCACGCATCAAGACAGCCTACGACCACATGATGGAGCAGAGGCATACCACCACCCCCTGGGTTGTCTTCCTTCAGGAGGCACTCAGACCACCAGTGATGTACTACAGGAGGCATACCACCACCCCCTGGGTTGTCTTCCTTCAGGAGGCACTCAGACCACCCCCTAGGTTGTCTTCCTTCAAGAGGCACTCAGATCTCCAGCCATCACTAGTAACTAGGGTATTTTACTCACTCACATTATGGATCCCCCATGTATTAGGTGGCCATTATCTTTAGAGTTAGAGCCACGTCTCTCCAGCCTTTTCGAGCCCTATGTAGCTTTGTCTAGTGAGTAATTTTTATTTCATTTCATTAACTACACAAGGTTACTACACTTGTACATGGTTTGGTCTCATATGCAAAGTTTGGCCTCCAGAAGACGTTAATATGACTTTCTCTCTCCCTCCCCCTCCCCCCCCCCCTCCCCCCCCCCCCCCCCCCCGCCCCTCCCTCCCTCCCTCCCCCCCCCCCCCCTCCCTCCCTCCCTCCCTCCCTCCCTCCCTCCCTCCCTCCCTCCCTTCCCCCCCCCCCCCCCCCCCCCCCTCCCTCCCTCCCCCCCCCCCCCTCCCCCCCCCCCCCCCCCCCCCCCCCCCCCCCCCCCCCTCCCTCCCTCCCTCCCTCCCTCCCTCCCTCCCTCCCTCCCTCCCTCCCTCCCTCCCTCCCTCCCTCCCTCCCTCCCTCCCTCCCTCCCTCCCTCCCTCCCTCCCTCCCTCCCTCCCTCCCTCCCTCCCTCCCTCCCTCCCTCCCTCCCTCCCTCCCTCCCTCCCTCTCTCTCTCTCTCTCTCTCTCTCTCTCTCTCTCTCTCTCTCTCTCTCTCTCTCTCTCTCTCTCTCTCTCTCTCTCTCTCTCTCTCTCTCTCTCTCTCTCTCTCCCTCCCTCCCTCCCCCTCCCCCTCCCTCCCCTGTGAGTCTTCCTCACCGGCTCTACCCCATCGCCTTCGACCTCGGCCTCTAGCTCTACCCCATCATCCAACTAGCCCCAGGTGAAATGAAGATACACAGTCAACCTCACGTATAGGATATGTGGGAAAAATGAAGATGCACCGATGACCTCGCGTATAGAAGATGTGGCGAAAGTTCTATAAGTGGGGCTATTTTTAAATGTTTGCAGCTCATTAAATATAGGAAAAACAAATTTAAATGTCTAAATATTTGCCTTTGGGCTAATATTCGACCCTAAGTATTTCCATGGATACCACTAGCATGGCTCCAACAAAAGAGAAAACACATTGACAATGTTGTCAAGCTAGTTTTCTTTTAGCATCTATCTTGTTTGTTGTATCTAATCAGACAAAGATCCATTGATTTAGTTTCTTCCACTTTATTAATATCCATTTTCACTTTGCTTGAGGATATACATTCCATAATATTGTGATCTCTAGTAACATGAAGACTACGCTCTAAACGTCCTCATAACCTTAACCTTCAATCATATTTGGATTGAATCTACGCAAGTATTCATGATTGCAAAAAAAGAGAAAACAAGAAAGATTGCTGAAATTATTATTTTGACCAGGATATATGCACGTCATCAATGTTTCTTTATCCTATCTAACATTGCCAAAATTATGCAATCCATTCCAATATATTGTACTCTTTACTAAAGACAAAAGACTTAGGAATAAAAGATTTGTTGCAACTCCTCAACATAGTCTATTCCTTCCTTAAGATTTGCAATGGTCCCCTATGTAAATCTTCCTTCAAAAACAGCCTTTTGTTTCCTTCCTTATCCAACATCTAAATAGATCACTGAAACTTCTAAATTCAACCCTCATATAATTCTCACATTCTATTGAGAACAAAGAGATTGATAATAAACTTTTTGCATCCCATCTTTCTCATTTATCTTTTAAACATGATTAGTCATTGGTCCGCATTTCTTGGCACCGATTTGGATTGAACTTTTTCCCAAACTTGCATGATCCAAGTAACAAAGTCCGCCAAAACTTAACTCAACTAGAAACTCATCCACCACCAGATATTTCCCGTCTACTAGTAAATCAATAGTTCCGTTGATTTTTGAACTGCACATAAAGTCAATAGTTCCCTTAATTTTTGAACTGCACATAAAGTCCCATTGCATCAATGTCTACGCCTTCCATCAAAACCTTTCTTGTAACTTAAGTGATCTCCAATATTGTAAAAGATAAAAAATACTTATTACCTCTCAGACCAAATGGACCATTTCGAGAAGCTTCTGCAATCACCTGATTGGAAGCACACCAAACAATGTGTGGCATATCAATGTACCTTACACATACCACATCTTGTCGTAAAGAATCACTCACTAATAGCGTGTATACAACAAATAGAGCATCGGTTGGCTGTTATCGAACTTTGAATTTCTTCACATGGAAATATTTTACCTATGTGAAAACAAGGCATACAAATTAGTATTGGATGTGTTACATGCTCTAAATATGCTAAATATGATTTGCTTTTGCATGTGTGATTACGAGACTAAAACGAGTCTATTATGGATGATCTTTATCCCTAATTCATGAGAGAGAGAGAGAAAGGGGGAGGAAGGGAGAGGAAGAGAGGGAGAGAGGGAGAGAGGGAGAGAGGGAGAGGAAGAGAGAGGGAGGGAGAGGGAGAGATGGAGGGAAAAGGGGGGAGGGGGAGGATAGAGAGAGAGAGAGAGAGAGGGACACGTGGGAGTGGGGAGGGGAGGGAGAGACAGATAGAGAGAGAGAGAGAGAGAAAGTAAGAAAGAAAGGTATATTAACGTCTTTCAAAGGCCAAACTTAGCCTAGGAGACGAAATCATATACAACTGTGGTAATCTTTGTGTAGTAATGAAAAGGAAAAATGCTCGTTACACAAAACCGTGTAGGCTGAAAATAACAAAGGATAGTGTATCTAGTAATGAAGAGGTAGTGGGGATAAAATAGTGGTGCTGACTCAGTAGAAAATGATCACCTAATACGAGGGGGGACCCATGAAGGAGTGAATGTGTATACCCTAACTATTGATGATGAGTGGAGGTGGGGTGAGTATACGGTACATCGGTAGCAGTATGAGTAGCTCCTCAAGGAAGGCTCTCCAAGTGGTGGTGGTGGTGGTGGTGGGTCTGTGCTTCATCATGTAGTCGTGGGCTCTCTTGATGTGTGAGATATCCTCCCGATGTAGTCATCGTCGTAAATACCCAAATGTATGTGGTCTGCGTCGCACTCTCTGTGCTGCTACCTGCTGGAGTATGAGGCCTATGCCTCTAAGAGGCGACTGTCTGATATGGCCCAACTTGCCGAAAAAATTTGAGTAAGTCTACTAGTTACTCACTCGTGTCTAGTGTGTGGGCTATAGCATATGATCTTATCTCTCATATGCCGCCGTGATGAAACACCCCATCCTCCACTGGCCTCCAGTGGTCATGCACAACTAGAGTGACTCATCGCATTGTACTAGTGATAGTTTGTCTATGTCAAAACCATGGAGGGAAAGTCAATCCCATGTTTGTGCATACCATGAGGTGTCTCTTGCTAGTGCCATGTCATGTGATGCTGGAAAGTTTTGTAAGTGATGTGCTCTATGTCCATGCTCTGGATCCTATGTAATAGGCATAACATCTGGAAGAGTGCATCTACTAGCATCGGTGGTGTGGCAAGCTCTGTCCTGATGATATCATGGGGTACTGAAGATTTGCTGTGGATGACTCTGGCAATCATGAGAATCTACGGCCTCTCCAATGTTATCCATGATGATGCTACTAATCCTGGTCCCCATACAGTTGCTCCATACATGAGTGCCGGGATAACTAAAGTGTCCAAGAGCCACCTCTTTGTGTGGGGCTCCTGAAAAATATACCGAAGATTTGTTGTGGATGAGTCTGGCAATCATGAGAATTTGTGGCCTCTCCAGTGTTGTCCATGATGATGCGGCTAATCCTGATCTCCATATAGCTACTCCATACATGAGTGTTGGAAAACTAAAGTGTCGAAGAGCCACCTCTTTGTGTGGGTCTCCGTAAAATATGTCTGGTGACACTATCTCTCCATCAAAGCTAGCACTGTGTATCCTCATGTGATGCAATCATAGGCTGCATGAGAGATGGAGAAAACCCCCTGAGGCTGCTATGCATGTCACTCCCAAGTACACATATGATCCGACTACCTTGATGGATCCGCTTGTTGTTCTAAATAAATTGTCTCCTCATCTCTGTTGATGTATCGAAGATCAAAACTTGGCTTTACCAAGGTTCATTGATTACCCTCTATGTGTATAAAAATCATATAGGCCATGTATGTGTCATAGACCCTCCGAAGACTTTGAAACAAGCACAATATCATCAGCATATAAAAGAATGAGGATAGTGGTCCCTCGTACCTTAATGCCCTCTCCTCGCTACTCTCGTATGAAGTCCAGTATCTCATCAATGTATAAACCAAAAAAAAGTGGGTGAGAGGGGGCACCCTTGCTTCACCCGGATGGTGCTAGCAAGTGAATCAGATAGACTGCTCAAGCATCTGACTCTACCTGATACTCTCTCATATAAGATGTAGAGAGAGAGAGAGAGAGAGCATATTTATCGAAAACAGCATTTTTGCCCCTCAAAAATAGTTCGGCCATTTACGATGGAAAATGCATTTTTGGGCATGTACTTCTCTTTTCACATTCATATAAAAAAACAAGCACCAATCTCAGATTGATAATTGATGATTTTCCGAACCGTTTACGACGGAAAATGCATTTTGGGGCATGTATTTCTCTTTTCACATTCATATAAAGAACAAGTACCAACATCAGATTGATAATTGATGATCATCGTGCTATTTGATCAAATTTTAAAATCTGATCGTTGATGTTTTTATTTTTTCCATTCTTGTTTGTCTAATATGTGTAGTGTGATAATTGGTTCACGTTCTTTGAACACTCATGACACGTGTACTTTAATATCTTGACTAAGATGTGAAGGATCTATAAACTTTAGTTTTTGATTCTTGACGTTTGATATTTGAAAGTTAAATGGATATTGTCAATGGTAATGTATAAAATAATATCATATATCATTTTATGTGTGTCTAGATTCTAGATTATACATATAGCGTTTCCTATTTCCTCGAAAACTCCGTTCCTAACTCGTTCGAGGCAAAAGTTTCGAGCTGAGCTGGTAACTCTGAGAGAGAGAGAGAGAGAGAGAGAGAGAGAGAGAGAGAGAGAGAAGGGGGAGGGGAGGGGGGGGAGGAGGGAGAGGGAAGGAGAGGGACACAGAGAGAGAGAGAGAGAGAGAGCTATATGAACATCTATTGGGAGCCAATTTTGGCCCTTGCTACTACGCATATGACCATAAGCATAAGTACCCTGTTATCAGCAAAAAAGAAGAATGGCTTTTATTTTTTTTTTTTTAAGAATAAATGACATGTGCACAGTGATCGTGCCAGATTGAATAAAAGACTCAAGATCCAGATGGATGTATGATAGGATGGAAAATCTGGAACTACATGCTATAAATGTATAACCATGTAACTGTTAAATCGTGAAAAAAGGAGAGGGGCCCCTATGTCCACATTGGGTATGTATGACTGCACGACAGTGATAATAAGAGTTCGAATCAAGAGCAAACAAAACAACAGACAAATAAAGTTCCCCACAGAAAAAATGTGTTGAGCCATCCCTAAACAAAGATGTACAATTCCTGGAACACAATGAAATAGCTTCACAATAACTTCATGAATAACAGGTGATTCCACTCACAATAACAAGGCCATATTCATGCACAATGTATGCACTTCTCCAACTTGCTTCTCAAATTGATATACATCGAACTTTCCAGTATGCTTCTTTCTTCCACCTTGTCTCCTCGTTAAAACAAGGTTGAATGGAGACAGTGTCAAGAATTGTTGCAGTTCCAAAAATCTTGGTTTGACACCAATAACAGGCCAGTAGATCATCAGAAGGCCCTCCTTAAGAAAGATTCTAACAACAATTGAAGTACAAGGATTCAAGAAATGAATAATTGGCTCTTTCCTCCAATATAGTGATGCTTGGCATCTTCTCTATCTCATAAAGGCCAGAAGGAGCACAACAGAATGAGTATATGTTTCTCACATAGCCTTTGCTGTAAGGCTTTACATTTTCTGGCAAGTTTCTGCAACAGGGAAACCACCACTATGAAATCTTAGCGATTCAAGACAATGCATAAGTTTTCCTTGAGAGTTCAAACTCCAAACTTTTGAAGGAGAATACCTGAGCTCTGGTATGCGTTTCCTCCTTATCAGTTCATGGGTTGTCTGATTTGTTATCACCAAATAACTATAAAAAATGTATATGATCAACAAAAAACGTTAAGATTAATTAGTTTGGTTGCAAAAAAGAAGGGTAAATCTAAATAACGAACTCAGAACTTCGGAAGAAAACATCCTTATGGTCATAACAAGTACAGATGTTTGAAATAAAAATAATTTCAATAAAGACTTCAAATTAGCCACTCGCCCTATTATGGACAACATCATGTACACCTTCATATCATCAGATTCCTCTGATACTGTTGATCCACAACAAATGATAGTAAAACTAATTGGCAAGAACAAAGACTCTACATTCATACAAATGCCCAGATTATCTGCACACTGAGATATCCTCCTATTGATATGCATCCACAAACAAAGAATGTCCCTAGATGGTCATTGACAACTTCAAAACATAACACATCTAAACAAATCAATTAAAAATTCAGGTTCGGAATTTGAAAATCGGAAGGGCATTTCTCCATAATGTTATGTGCTCAGATGCTTGCTATCATGGCCTATGCACAATCCTAACTGGAAGTCACTGGTGACTGCATATCCCTTCATTTTATTGAAGGCTCCCGTGACACTTTTGAGATTCAATAGAGCTTCCAATTACAGTAATAAAATGACTGATGCATCAGAAAAATGATGAAACTTGTGGAAAATGATCACTGTCATACATAAATGCAGGACACATCTATGATTGCATGATTTATGTGCTATCTAGTAGGGTCTACCCAAACTTGGCATAAGTTCTCGGTTAAGAACACTGATAGTTATCAGTTATTTCATTGACATATGCCATAATGATTATATTATATATATCTAGGTATACTTGTATATGACCAATTTTCCCACAAACGGATGGTAGAGCTGTATGCTTGTGACAGTCAGCCACAAAACTATGCAATTATCATCTCCTAGGGAATTGATAGAGTGGATATCTATTGTGTATCAGATGCTGGCATCAATACATGAAACGAGTATGGTGAAGTACCCTGATTGTGTGCCTTGCATCATGAGCTGGGATGATTCAAATCGTGGATTGGAACCTGTCAGCAAGATCAGGCCCAGGCATCTTCTGTCCCCATATCTCCTGTTTCGAGTGGTCCAAATCTCTCTAAATAGGCAATGACAACAGCTATGCATCTCAATACATTGAGAAAAAACATATGTAATCATGCTATCTCTGGCTCTCTTTGACAAATGCAACACATTCTGGCCCTCAGCAGGTGTTCCTCTATATCTGCCAGTCTCAACCTCAAGCTGGTACCAGGATCAGTGTCAACTAGGGCTGATTGTAAAACCATTTCTGGAGGTATAATAGAAGCTCTCTACAGAAACCCACCCTCTCCCCTCGCTCATGCACTGGCTCCATCCATGTCCACTTCGTGTCAAGCTGAAAAAAGACTTCGCAGGTGATCTCTGCCTCTCTGAATCTAAGAGGCATGTAGCGTTCCTCGTCAAACCCATAAAGATGAACACTCGAACATACAGAAGACCTAAGAAAACATTAATATCATTAACAAAAAAAAAATCCAATCAAATGTTTAACTTAAAATATATATATTAATAGAGAGAAGTCTTATCTTGTGAATCTTAAGATATCAGATTCCAAATACATCAATAGCTTCTGGATGAAGACTCAACCATCTTGATATAATAGCTTTGGAAAATAGCTTCTTGAAGAAGCCTCCACCTCCCGACCACCCCCGAGCTATCACAATCTCATTCACACTCGCACTCTCAATCACACTCTCACTCACAATCTCAATCTCAATCACAATCATAGTCATGTGATTATACAATCGTAATTGCACTCTCATTCACACTCACACTCGCAATCACACTCTCACTCAGAATCTCAATCTCAATCTCAATCACATGGATCAATCTTCTTAATCTTGCATGACGAAAAAAAGGATTCTCGTAGGATACTTCTCTTCTTAGAATTGATCTTCACCATTAAGCCTTCGTCTTTCACATCCAATTATCATCACGACCAAAGACCTCCAAAAATCCCTCATCTTCTTTTCAATGCTTGGTGCCACAACTACAGAGAGGTGTGTCTATTCCCTACAATTCCTTCCCCCTCAAGCTCTGGGTTCAAGTCAAGCTGAACAACTTAAGGCACCTGAATCACACCAGGAGCAGGCGAGGGAGCTTGTAGGAGATGACAGTTCACTCTGCAGCTCAACATCTGGTGATTCTTCAACTTCATTCTGAGCTCTCATTGCCACAACATATTCATACGTCGTCATACCCTTCTTTATGAGTAATATATGGAAGAACAAAAACTGTCCAAGAGGGAACGATGCAAAAAGTGGGACCAATGTAAATATTGCCACAACAGAGGCAAAGGCGGCCCTAGAGAAACCAGAACCAAACTTTGCTCCTATCTGCTTTTCAACACCTTCTCTGTCCGTAAAGCATCGGCAAACACTGCCACACCAACACTCCAATCAAGAACAAGCATGAACAGGAACGTTGCCATGAGTGATACAAATGTAATATATTTCTTCTTTCCAACGCAATTGTTAAGCCATTTGCAATGACGATCAAAACAATCGACACACTTGTCACAGCTTCAGCAATGCTTACTATACTTGCAAACCTGAGTCTGACATAAGGTACAAAAGAAAGCAGCTTCATCCGGGGAGGATGGTTGTTCTGTACCTCTTCTACAATTGTCACCTTCAACAAGCCAACCAAACATGTATCCTAGAATTATCAACATTATGTTTTTGCCCTTGGACCTTCTCCCAATTGATTCCTGATGTGAACTTTGAAACATGGAGGATATCCCCCTTTCAGCATCAGGAACTTGCAAAGACTACCCAGGCATTCTATAGCTGGAACTTATCATAAGAGAAGAATCTATCAGTGGACCTTTTTCTTCTCCATTTCCGGACTTGGTTTTAAAGTAACTCCTGGATCTGCTGGGTTGATAGTTGTGCATCTGATAAGCGTGAAGAGGCAACTGCCAACCATGAAGCCTCACCATTACAGCAAACAAACATCCAGCTAATTCTCACGAACATGCACTTCTGCAACTAAACTATGACAAATTCTTATCCTTCCTCCTGCAAGGAAGCACGAACTTTCAGTCGCTCGAGAAGCACACAAGATTCCGAGTTCAAGCTCCTCAATAAGGCTGGTTATCACTGGGACTCAACAAGGTCATAGCCTTAAAACAAGCAAAGTCGAGTGACACTGATAGCGGTTGAGAGCTTAAAATCATTCAATGACCTCGATGCGGAAAGAAAGGGAGACGGCGCCCTCAAGGTTACTGCAGAGCTAACGCAGCTATGGATATCAATCATAAATCGACCAAACCAAACTGATGGCTACGAGAAGGCCGAAAACCACCTGCAGCAGCGCCTCATGCTACAAACCCGAGAGGACTCGCCCCTCAAGTATGGAAATGTCAAGCTCCTTGGAAATTCGACTTCCGGCATGTAGACAGCCATGATGTAAACGCTCCCAAATGAAAGCCAGCTTAAACAGGTCACTTCTGTAGAATGTTACAATATGTTCCCATGGAATTATCCAGCTTAGATATGCTCCCGTAGGTGCTAGCGAAGACGATGGAAAGTTTTGGTACTTCTTGCTAATTTCCTTTAAGCTTGTGGCAGCCTCTTGAAGAACTCCAATCTTAAGACAATTCACATATGCCTTTACTAGCGGAGGATATTTCGCATGAGACACAATCTTTGATCTAATGACATCACTATGATCTGCAAATATGTGAGCGTTTTCCATGTCCAGTGAAACGGAAGCCACACCTGCTTGAATCTCCTAGGTTTTAGAGTTTTGCGCAAGGACGCACTAGTACAAATCCTCCACTCTTGGAAAGCACATAATTACAATCAATAAAACTAGGAAATTGTGCACTCTGTACAAGTTAAGGTCTGATTCCAATATGAGGCTTCTCCTCTTCCGCAGATAGAACAACAGACGTCTCAAGCTGATCAAGCATAGAAATATTGTGAGGATGAATTTCAACACTGTTTGATTTATTAAATGTGTGAGTCGATTGTAGCAGTGCCGAATGGCATCATTATAATATATTAGAGACAAAGAAGATGACACGGTATTTTAATTCAAGTATCTGTGCTGTTGTCTATTGTCATCGCCAGAGTAACACGATTGGTTCTAAAGCTAAGAGCATGAACATGAAGTCAGAGAAATTCATAACCTCGAAAAAGCTTCATCTGATAAGATGCGTATCACCATATGATGGGATATATTACACTCCATCACCATGCACATGTAAGCCAATCAGGTCTTTGCAGACTTTAGCATATCCAACTCACTGAATGATCTGAAAATAGCTAATAGTTTTGGTCTTTTTGTGTACAAAGAGACCACCTTATGGAAGGTGGAAAAAATAGAATGAATCCAAGGGATCTTTCGAAGATCCTCTATCAACATATCAATGCTATGTGCGGCACATCGGGTCCACACAATGGAGAAAAACTCTGCCTCTAACAATCTGCCCATGGCCACACAGCTACTCCTATTGTCAGTAATGGCCTACAAAACATTCTTTTGACCAACATCCAAAATAGCCTAGCAGATATGACCATATATAAACTCACTTGTGAGACATAGAAATTACACCAAATCAGCCATATGGCATAGATAAAAAGACTTGTTACTTTACAATCTACATATTACACAAATTACAATAGATGCATGGCATATGCATCATGCATGATGGCATATGCATCATGCATGATGGCAGATGCATGGCACATGCTCCATGGATGATGGTACATGCATGATGCATGTTAGGGTATACACATTCACTCCCTCATGGTTCCCCCTTGTATTGGGTGGTCATTATTTGCTGAGCAAAAGCCACGCTCCCCCCAGCACTAGTTTATCTCCTCTACCTTCTCATTACCAATTACACCATCCTTTTTTGTTTTCAGCCCACACAATTTTGTGTAGGGAGTACTTTTTCATTTTATTTTATTTCCACACAGGCGTTACTACAGTTGTACATGGTTTTGTTTCATAGGCAAAATTTGGCCTTCAGAAGACGTTAATCTCTCTCTCTCTCTCTCTCTCTCTCTCTCTCTCTCTCTCTCTCTCTCTCTCTCTCTCTCTCTCTCTCTCTCTCTCTCTCTCTCTCTCTCTCTCTCTAGGCTGCTAACAGATAGTGTATGCACGGAGGAGCCTTCAGTAAAGCAAGAAAAGACAACTATGTAAAATCTCCTCACCCGCAAGCCCGCTTCGGGCTGGAGGGGGAAGGGCGAAAAAAATTGTCTACAACGCAACGCAGTTGTGTTGCAAATGTTGCAAATGTTGCAAACGCTACGCAATACATTGCATTGCAACTATGGTATTGAGTTCCTCATCTCCTCCATAGGCTGGATTTGACTCGCTGGTGTAGATGGCTGAGATCTGGTAGGCTAAGGAAACATCTCCATGATGAAGGAGAAAATGGAGAGGCTGAAGATAGTTGACAAGGCTAATGGTACATGAGAAGTTTGGATCCTCCTTGTGTGCAAGTTTGGTAATCAAGAAATATACCAAATGAGAGAAGGAATGCCTCTATTTATAATTTTTATCCGACCTCCTCTATTTTTTCAGCCACCTCCTCTATTTTTTTAGCCACCTCCCCTATTTTTCAACCACCTCCTCAACTAAATTAGAAAATTTTTAAAACTTCTAATTTCCTCTAATACACATCATTCTTAGCCACTCATTAATTTATTTCTAAATTAATCATGTGGTTAGGATTTTCTTTTTGCTTGGCTGCCGGAGACTTAATGGCTCAGATGCTGCCACCTGGCAGCCACCTATCCATCTCTTATTGGACCCCAATTTAGGGTACCTGTCGTGCAAGAAACCCCATCTACTACTGCAGCAGGTCTGCCAACCTGTTAGGCATGGGTTCTCCTGCCCAAAAAAAGGTCAACGCCTGATTTTCTAGCTTATTCAGATCCTGAACCAGGTTGTTCAAAAAGCTGCTCCCACATTTCCTCAGGCGCCACCCAGCTGAGAGTTTTCATCCTCTTTTTTCTCAGGCGCCAGCCTTTTGAAGAGGTTCCCGTGGCCAAGGGAGCAAGGCTTAGGCTAATCCCTAAGGGGAGTAGAAGAGAAGAATCAAAAAGAGCCATTTTCACCATCCGTTGCTCTGCTTTCCCTCTTTTAACTGAGGGAAAAACTTCCAGTAGGGCAGTAAAATGTTGATCCCTTTTCTTCTTCCTATGGGATTTACCTTTTCCTCTAATCTTCCTCCCGCTCATGATTCCTTGATTAGAGGTGCAGCCCCCTTCCTGAGCACCCACATAGGGGTGCAAACAACTACCTCTTGCTGCCCCTTTCTTTTCCAATCTAGCTTCCAACAAAAGTATACAAAAAGGGTGGCTGCTCCCATGCAGCCCCCTCGTATGAGTCCCTCCTCATCATCCATCAGCCACCTCCTTGGTGTTCCCTCCTCTCCTCTTGCAGTAGGATGGGAGATTCCAGCCATGAAGACAACAAGTGAAGATGAAGGGTGCCTATGCCCAGCCCCTACCTCCATAGAAACTCAAAGGTAACATGGGACATACCTGAAAATTCCATCACTGGCTTGCATGCACTCCCCTTGTCTTCTTCTCTTTCTGGTAGCGTCCCATACCACCCCATGCAGGAGGATGGA
>CM035415.1:1415031-1432531 GCA_020310875.1 Ceratopteris richardii | reverse complement strand
TGAAAGAGAGACTAGAAAGGGAGTGGCAAGAAAACAGAAGGAAAATGAAAATAAAGAGAATCTTCTAATGGGCACCCACTCTCCATCTGCCTCAACCCCTGTAATAAAAATGTATGATAATGAAATTGCCCAAAAAGAGCAGTTCTAATCAGCCTTTGTATTCTCCTATTCAAAAACATGGAGTCTATCCATGCACAACGAAAGAGGCTGACAAACACTGCAAGATGAAATCACTCAGAAAAAAGATTGGAAAGAATTCACAAACACTTCCTTACCAGAACCTGCAATGGTTACCATATCCCACGCAAGTTCCTAGCCAGGCACAGTAATGGTCAAATCGTAAAACACATCTGTTACAATCATGGCAGTGCTTTGAACGTGGGGGCTGCAAATCATATGTGTTTTGATCAGAGAAGAGCACCATGTCAACAAACATTCCAGCAACTACAAAGTTTTGACAGCCAGTGAACTCAACGAATAAAATTAAATCTTACTCCACCTGATACACACGGCAAGTGGGACATGTCCTGTTACTGCAAGATTAGAAACAGAAGAATTTTGATGTATGAGTCATAGATGAAGTTTATGAAATTGGGAGCATGTAGATGAAATAAATAAAACTTCCAGAGTCTCTGATTATGCATACGTGCTGCAGGACATGCCAATCATAAATTATTGTCCACATTGAAAGCATCAAAAAGTTACTGTATAAAGTATGCACACCACAAATGTCAATAAGTCTTACAAGTTCAATTCCCTTGTCCAAACAGTGTCTTGAATTTGATCAATCCTTTGTTTTGAGGCAAAGTACAATTTCTTTTCTTGTGATCAAGAAAAGGCAAACTCTAAAGCTACTATGTAACCATTTCTGTAATACCAGACATTTGATAATTCATCTGCTCCTTTGCTAGAGTTTTGTGATATAAGATTGACGACAACAATTTTGGCTACAAGCTCTAAACTCCAGTGGTAATCTATGTTCACCATTAGAAGTACAGATTGCCATAATTTTCTAAAGCAAGCATAAATACAGATAGGTTTACTAATGATCATTTCTCTCGTAGTCCCCGTTTTTCTATGCCTGGACATTGGGAGCATTTATATACTTCTGAAAGAATCAAAACGACAAAGGTATAAAACATGATTTCAATCCTTCCATTACTTCAATTGTGACTCTCAATTGCCAGAAATGATAAATACTTTGTCACAAATAAGATTTTTATGTGCAGTCTGTCAGTAATCAAAATTCCATATCCAGTACTTGCCTTGAGCTACTCCCTGAGCCTAGCCAAACTGTCAACCTAGTGCTTGAATTGTAGCTAGCTACCCCTTTTGATCTCTCCACCCTGCCTGACCTGTATATGAAACATATTCATCAGCAACAAAAATGATTTCCAGTATCTATGCATGAACAAAATTCACGTTACTTGTACAAAAAGCAATATGAAGTTTGCAGAATATGAGTGTACATCTCACTACATAAAATATCAGATTTCATAACCTTCGCAATCCCAGACCATAACATGAATCCAATTTATAAGACCAAATATAATGAATAAAACAGAACAAAACAGTAAAGTATCAAACAGTCTTGTTAATTTTTTTATGACAACTAAATTAAGATTGTGTGTTTGAAAATCACCTTGATGGTCTAAAAACTTTCTTCAATGTTCTTTCAGAAAAAAGGCATAAACCGAGAATAAAAACATTCTCCATCATATCTGATTTTTTGTGTGTTTGCTGTGATGGCTGCAATTTTCCAGTGCATAATAGTTGCAGCTTTTCTTAGATTATCAATTATTTGAATAACTATCAATTATTTGGATTTATCTGGAAAGTTCTCAGAGAAAGCTATCAGCTGGAAGGGTCAAAATATACAAAAGGAGAATTGTTGGGGGCTTTATCCCCACACCTTTGGGCAACTCAACCAAGTCCCAAGTATCATTTGCATGCAAGGCCTTTATCCAAAGTCATCGGGGGATGGGGACGGGGATGGGTCCTAGGAACGGTGATGTCCCCGGGATGGGGACGAAGCCTAAAGTCTCTCGAAGACATGTCCCCGGAACACGTCTCCGAGATGGCACTCAAAAAATGTTGATTATTTTCAAAGTATTCTAGCTTGTCGTTACAATTGGAAAATCTTATCTATTCTCTCTCTCTCTCTCTCTCACTCATCTCATTTTGAGTCTTAAGGTGTGTATGCTAAGGTTCATTTGTTGGAAAATCCTGTAAACATGTGATTATTGTTATTGAGGCCCACCCCATTTCCAACACATCAGCCTATGGTTCACTCACATATGTTATGGTTGCGACGACACCTGACATAACATAGTCCATGCAGTGCAAGTTGTGAAACGGCAACTGTATATGCCGAATACAGACAAGCCATCACCTCCATTATGCATAGTATCCACCCAATGCTATGACATCCCCACTAATGTATGAATCCCCAATAGAGGGTATAGAACTTAGAATGAATACATGCTCACACACATGCACCCCACCATGCACACACACCACAAGCATGAATTCACAAGATGCTCCACGAACTGAGTTTCTAACATTGCATATATTTCAACTATAAGGCTTCAAGGGCGCCATGTGGTTGGCACGCTTATGGAGTGTGTTTCGTTTGCCTGATAACACACCTATTTTTAGATGTGATAGCCAAAGTGGAATGAACACGTGCACCCCACCATGCACACACACCACGAGCATCAACTCACAAGAAGCTCCACAAACTGAGTTTCTAGCATGGAAATATATTTCAACTACAAGGCTTCCAAGGAAGCCATGTGGTTGGCACGCTTATGAAGTGTACTTGGTTTGCCTGATAACACACCTATTTTTGGATTATCACCTATTTTTGGATATGATAGCCAGAGTGCCATATGCCTAACTAAGAATGCCATGTTCCATGCATGCATAAACATATCCATTAGCACTATCACTTCATTACACAAGTTATTGAGGATGACATGATCATTTTGATCAAGGTCAGCACATCATAGAATCTCACAAACGCTCCTTCCAAGTGTCTACCTAAGGCATAACATCAGTTATGCATACACATGGTGGGAGTTATATAGCTTAAAGTAGCCTCCCTGGTGGGAGTTTGTTTGAGATAAAGGCCCCAAGGACTCTCCTTTGTACATTTTTTACCCTTCTAGATAATAGTTCTTTGAGAGATTTTGAGACATATTTTTATCATATTTTTAGGGCCACCGATTGGGAAGTCTAGGCATTTTTATAATCTTGGGCCACTTGGCCAGGGTTAACTAGACCCAATGCCCAGAACTCGCATTCTAGGGTCATTTTGATAACACAAGGAACATACTAAAAACTTGTATATGCATCTTCTACCTCCTCCAATTTCTTTGTGGAGCCATTCTCTACTTTCTCTCTGCTCTCATATCTCACTTACTAGATACTGGGCACCTTCTTAGAGCTCCAACCATAGCTTTGAATATCTCCGGATGAGCTCTATCAATTTCAATTCCAAAAGGTCCTGTCTCACCAAAATCAAACTTGAAACGGGTGAGCCTTGTCCAAACATGGCTAAAATTCATTGTTAAACCAAATTCTCTGCAAATAATTGCATTTTTCAATCTCAACGTACAACTTCCATGAGCTCAAAGAAATCAAAGGCACATTGTTGTTGGAGTTTGAGGTCTGCGGAAGCATGCAAGCAGCACAAGGAAGAAGAAGAAGCTTGGAACACACAATACTGAATGTATTACCAAGAGAATGTAGAAAGATAAGTAACACATTAGGGTTATATGTGTATATACAAGCCGGGGAAAAAACCTCCTAAAGAGGGAAAAAAGTGCCCCGGCACTCCTAGTGTGTTCACATACATCACTATCGAAATATATCAACAAATCCCCCTTGGGAGTGATGCAATGAACAAAGAGCTGGCACTCATGTATAAGGAAGTGTGAAGCTATGTGGTATCAATCCACAAAAGAAAGTAAGCTGAAAGCTTTGCAGAAAGCTTAAAACTTCTCCCTAGGCAGAGCCTTTGTGAAAACGTATGCAACGTTCTCCTATGTGGGCACATATGCCAAACTGATCTCTCTAGCAAAGAACCTCTCCATGACATGATGATAGAGAACCTCAATGTGCTTAGTGCGAGCATGGAACACAGGGTTCCTCGCAATTTCAAATGCGCTCTGACGGTCAGTAAAGATGGTGGTGGCAAAATACTTACCAACACCCAAATCAGCCATACGACGTCTGAGCCACACACACTCAATAGTCACTGTGAAAGCTTCCCTATACTTAGCCTTACAACTAGAAGTGGCCACAATAGGCTGCTTCTTGCTCAACCAAGATATGCATGAGCTACGAAGCATGAAGCCAAAACCATTGGTGGACACACGAGTGTCATGGCAACCAGTCTAGTCAGAGCCAAAAAAAGCATGTAAATCTGGCGGTAGTGATCCCCCCTTGGGATAAAACAATCCAAGTAGTTGGTACCAATCAAGTAGGGACAAATGCACTTAACCACCTGTCAATGCTTGACATCTGGGCAATGCATAAACCTGCTCATGTGTGAGACAGCAAACTGCATATCTAACCGAACAACGAATAAGCAAATCAAGCATCCGACAGCGTGCTGATAGAGAACAGCATCAAATGCATCTCGAGCATCATGAAGACTCAACCGTAAACCTGTTCCCATAGGAGTGGCAATAGGTTTGCAGTCTTCAGGGCCAAAATGTTGCAATAATGTGTCAAGATATTTTGTTTGACACAAAGCTATTTCACCATCCACTTGCATGAACTAAATGCCCAAATAATGATGCAAATGCCCCAAATCTAACATCTATCTAAAATGTGGCATGCAAATCAGCCTTAAAATCAGCAATATGCTTCTCATTAGGACCAATGTGCAGCATGTCATCAACATAGATAACAAAGATCAGAAGCACATCATTTGCACGCTTAACATATAAGGTGCTCTCAGTTGGACTGTTTTAAAAACCATATGCAATCAAGTAGGCACGTATCTTTTCATACCAAGCATGTGGTGCTTGTTTCAAACCATATAATGCCGTTTTCAACATGCACACTTTGTTTTCATGCCCTTTCTGCACAAAACCACTCGCCTGAAAAAAAAAATCTTCATGCAAGTCACAATTCATAAATGCACTTTTAATGTCCAACTGATGTACGTTCCAGATAAACTGCAAGTGCACAGATGCTACGAATAATAGTCATTCGGCATGTAGGAGCAAAGGTCTCATCAAAATCAATGCCTCTTTCTTGAGCCTAGCCTTATACCTTCCAACTTTTCCATCAGGCTTACGTTTCAACTTGTATACCCACTTAGTGCCAATGGCCTTCTTGCTAGGAGGCGAGTCACATAAAGACCAAGTACCATTTTTCATAATAGCATCATATTCTGATTGCATGGCAGCCGTCCAATTTTCAGAATTTTGTGCTTCATCAAACGGAACAGCCTCATTCTCACCACAAAGACTAGAGGCAGCCATAACATAGCAATCTGAAGCAAAAGAAGCACTATGAGAGCCTGAACAAGTACGATATGACAGAGGTGCATCTAATTTGCTATCTCGCAAAGTCTGCACCAGCCACTTAGGCATAGTTTTTGCCTCCTCTATATCCGGCCTCTCATCAACAAGTGCATCATGTAAATCTGCATCAAAAATGGAATGATCTACATCATCATGTGGAACCTACAAAGGCTGAGAAATTGCATCAGTTGGACTAGTACTAGACTGTCCACCTATAAAAAGAGGAAGCAAAGTGTCATACACATCTTTGGAGCTAACTTATGTCTCCTTGGTACATGAAAGTAATGGCTGAATTGCATCTTCCACAAAAACAACATCATGGCTAACCAAAATGCATTTAGTCTATGGATGATAGCCTTTGCTTTCAGAACTATACCCAACAAAAATACATTTCATTGCTTTATCATCCAATTTCCTACGTTGTTATTCAGGCACTAATGCATATGCAAGACAACCAAAGACACGCATATGAGCAACAGATGGCTTGCGACCATGCCAAGCCTCATATGGAGTGATAGACTACAATGCTTTAGTGGGACACCTATTAAGTACATATGCTGCACACATAACAGCCTCAAGCCAGAACCTATGTGGTACAGCCTGACTCTTGACCATAAACCTCGCAAGCTCCATGAGAGACTTGTTCTTCTTTTCAGCAACTCCATTCTTCTTTTCAGCAACTCCATTCTGTTGAGGTGTATACTGCACTATGCTCTCATATTTTACCCCAGGTTCAGCCAAAAATCCATTAAAATCAGAAGACATATATTCCCTCCCTCGATCAAAAGGAAGAGAGGGTGCCCATTTTACATTCTGACAGATTTTATGCTTAAACCAAAAACTGTTTGAAGGACATAAACACTTCGGACTTTGTTTTCAATGGATATACCCATGCATGCCTAGAAAAATCATCAATGAAAGTCATGAAGTAAAGGTAGTTCCCAAAAGGTGTTTGCATAGGATCATAAACATCACTGTGAACAAGCTTCAATTTTTGAGTAGCTCGTATTGAACCATCTTTTGGGAAGGAGGAGCTCTCCATTTTGCCCAAAATATAGCCTTCACGTACATATTTACCAAGTGCCTCAAGTTTGTGCAGAGAGGAACCATTTCAGATTCCTGTAGGCGTAACAAACTAGCAAAATTCAAATGAACAAAGCGTGCATGCCAAAGCTTTGCATCTGACATAGCCTGAAAATCGTGAACTCCACATGCTGAATCATTCACAGATTTTACATAATCTATGAGCTTATACAGCCCACAACATAAAATAGAGGCAATAATGACGTCGCCATTTGACACATCATGAACTATACATTTGTCATCAACAAATTTCACAACCAAGCCCATCTTGGCTGATGTTGAAACCGATAACAGATTTTTCTTGATCCGTGGCACAACTAAAGCATCCGACAATGTAAAAGAGCTACCATAAGCACTACTCAGAATGATCTTACCAACTCTCATGACAAGATAAGAGGAGTTGTTGGCGCATATGACAGTATTCCCTGCAGAGGAAAGCTCAAGTGAAGTGAAGAAACTGTGTTGCGAGGTAATATGTTTGGTTGCCCCACTATCAAAGTACCAAACATCTGAGTCTAGCGCAAACATACACTCTTCATAAGAAGATGGGCCATAGCTAGAAACAATAGTAAATGCCCATTCTTCATTCTGCACAAGATTTGCATACTTTGATATGCATGTAGAGGCCTGTGTAACAACCATTCGAGCCTCTTTTTTTCCGTCTCTTTTGCAACCGGTTTTGGAAAACTCTATATGACATGATCATCTCCTTTACAGTATTTGCAAAACAATTTCTACTTTTCTATTTTCTTCTCATTTTTGTCATCCTTCTCTGATTGTGTAGGATTAGTAGATTTCTTCTTACTAGTAGATGAGCTCCATTTATCTTTGCCCTTTTGACTAGCCTTCTTAGCTTGATCTGCAACATGCATAATGGACCCGTTCTCCCTAGACTGATCTTCCTGCAACAAAACAAAAACTAACTCCTCAAATGTTAATGTTGAGTGATGTGTATGAACATACTAAGACTATCGGGGCACTTATTTCCCTCTTTAGGAGGTTTTTTTCCCTGGCATGTATATACGCCTATTGCCCTAACGGGTTACTTATTTTTGTACATTCTAGTGGTAAAACATTCAGTATTGTGTGTTGTGCTCCAAGCTTTTTCTTCTTCCTTGTGTTGTTTGTGTGCTTCCGCAGACCTCAAACTCCAACAATCGGTATCAGCGCAGGTCTCCGCTTCATTCGGGGCATCGTCGAAACCCCCTCTAGTCACAATCTCAAAATCGCATGAAATTTGGTGAGCATACTCAAGGTCACAGCAAAACTCGATAGGGTAGTTATGTTCAACTTTTTGAGTTACAATCAATTTTTTGTATCAGGGTATTTTACTCAGTGGCCATGGCTGAAAGTAGTGATGTATTCCATATGTTGGATGTTGAGGATAAGTTGGACAGTGCCAATTACCCATTATGGGCTTATATGATGCGTCATGTATTGGTTGTAAAAGGACTATGGAATATTATGCAGGGTGTCAAGAAACGTCCTATTACACCGCAAATACAGTTGTTGAAGGTGATGCAAATGGCGTTGAAGATGACAATATTCTTCATGTTCCTGTTCGTGTTGAAGTTCCTACTCCACCTACTGCAAAGCAAATTTGTTGGGATGGCCAAAATGCTCAGGCACATGCATTGATAGCCTTGTCTGTCAAACGTTCCATTATTCTTCACATTCGCTCTTCCAAATCAGCTAAGGATGCTTTGGATACACTTACCACTTTATACCAAGCAAGGAATGAGCCTCGTGTTGCTTATCTTCGAAAATAGGTGGAGCGTGTGCACATGAATGAAGGTGATTCCATGGACAGTTTCCTGACAAAGATCAAAGATTTCAAGGAACAGTTGATTTCTGTTGATGAAGTCTTTCTGTTGATGAAGGCTTACTTGACAGTTCACTTGTGCATACTCTTCTAAATGGTCTTCCCAATTCATATCAGAGTTTTGCTTCCACTCTTCGTTTGATGATGAAAGGAAATCCAAATTCCTTAACCTTGAGGAGTTAGTCTTTGTTTTGATGCAGGAAGACCAATCTAGGTAGAACAAGTCCATTATGCGTGTTGGAGGTTCTAATGGTAGTTCTTTTACATTGTCGAATGCTTTATTTGTGCCAGGGATCAAGAAAAATCTGTTATTAGTTTCAGCTTTAGCCAAGATTGACTTGGTTGTGAAATTTGTTGATGGAAGATGTACAGTTCATGATCTGTCAAATGGCGACGTGATTATTGCGCTTCTGGCATTTTATGTCGTGTGCTATATAAGCTCATAGATTATGAAAACCGTGTGAATTATTCAGCATGTGCAGTACATGATTCTCAGGCTATGTCAGATGCAAAGCTTTGGCATGCATGTTTTGGTCATGAATTTTGCTAGTTTGTTATACCTGCAAAAATATGAAATGGTGTTCTCTTTGCCCAAACTTGAGGTACCTGGTAAAAACATGTATATGAAGCCTGTATTTTGGGCAAAATGCAACGTTCCTCCTTCCCAAAAGATGGTTTAGTTCGAGCTACTCAAAAATTGCAGCTTGTTCATAGTGATGTTTGTGGTGCTATGCAGACACCCTCGTTTGGGAACTATCTTTACTTCATTACTTTCATCGATTTGTTCAGCTCTCGTGGTAACAACCCTTGCCCTGCTCTCTACCTCTCAAAATCCACATCTACCTCTGTCTCCCTCCAAGGTGCCATTGCCGCCTAGCCTTCCTTCTTCCCCATGTCAGTCGGAAGCCCAACCTCTTCCCTCCTCACCGGATTATTCCCCTCCCTCGTCGTCTTCCACTGTACTTAACAAGTGTCCCACTAAAGCATTGTAGTCTATCACTCCATATGAGGCTTGGCATGGTCGTAAGCCATCTGTTGCTCACCTGGGTGTTTTTGGTTGTTTGGAAATTGGCATATGCATTAGTATCTGAACAACAACGCAGGAAATTGGATGATAAAGAAGTGAAATGTATTTTTGTTGGGTACAGTTCTGAAAGCAAAGGTTATCATTTGTATCATCCACAGACTAAGCACATTTTGGTTAGCCGTGATGTTGTTTTTGTGGAAGATGCTATTCAGAGCCACTACTTTCATGTACTAAGGAGACATCTATTAGCTCCTCTGATAGGGTTAGTTGCTATGACACTCGTGTGTCCACTAGTGGCTTTTGCTTCATGCTTGATAGCTCATGTATATCTTGGTTGAGCAAGACACAGCCTATTGTGGCCACTTCCAGTTGTGAGGCTAAGTATAGGGAAGCCTTCATAGCGACTGTTGAGTGTGTGTGGCTCAGACTCCTTATGGCTGATTTGGGTGTTGGTTAGTCTTTTGCCACCACCATCTTCGCTGACAATCATAGGGCATTGGCAATTGCGAAGAACCCTGTGTTCCATGCACACTAAGCACATTGAGATGCATTATCATTATGTCAGGAAGAGGTTCTCTGCTAGAGAGATCAGGTTGGCATATGTGCCAACACAAGAGAACATCGTAGACCTTTTCACGAAGGCTCTGCCTAGGGAGAAGTTTGAAGCTTTCCACAAAGCTTTGGGCTTACTTCCTTTTGTGGATTGATTCCACATAGCTTGGTACTTCCTTATACATGAGTGCCAGCTCCTTGTTCACCGCATCACTCCCAGGGGGGATTTGTTGATATATTTAGGTAGTGATGTGTGTGAACACACTAAGACCGTCGGGGCACTTTTTCCCTCTTTAAGAGGTTTTTTCCCCCCGGCTTGTATATATTGCCTATTGCCCTAACGGGTTACTTATCTTTGTACATTCTAGTGGTTTAGCACAAAAAGACGAAATTACATGCACGGGCATTGTGATACTGCGTTTGGAGGCAGATTTGAGCTCAGATCGCGATTTCAACACAACAGAACGAAGTCGTTTTGAACTCCTAACCGCCCTCAATGTGCTCACCTATTTTCATGAGATTCTGAGACTGTGAACGGAGGGGTGTTGACGACTCCCTATATGAAGGGGCAACCTACTCTGATACCAATTGTTGGAGTATGAGGTATGTGGAAGCACTCGATCAGCACAAGGAAAAAGAAGAAGCTTGGAGCCCAACACACAATACTGAATGTATTGCCAAGAGAATGTACAAAGATAAGTAACCCGTTAAGGTCATAGGCATATATACAAGCGGGGGGGAGGCGGGGGGGGGGGGGGGAGGGGGGTGGCTCCTAAAGAGGGAAAAAGGTGCCCTAGCAATGCTAGTGTGTTCACACACATCACTACTGAAATATATCAACAATTGTTGCATGTGAAGTTTCAAATAATCAAGACATAGAAATAAAGAAAATAATAATATTTAGCCATAACATAAACCTCTCTTTGCAATAAATTTTTCCAAAATTTTGATAAATATTACTTCAGATGTAGGTAGCAAGAGTCCCTTGTTCACGACTATTTCACTATGAAGACTCATGTAATGGCTTTAGTACCAATTAATAGCTCTTATCAAGAGCTTTGTGTTGATGTTGAATAAGAAATGTGAGATGCACTGGTATTGAGGATTTTAGAGGATAGAAACTAAAGATAGTATGTAGCTCAAAAATTCCACATATGTGAGATGCAAGGAGATGCAGCTCACAAATGAGTTTTCATAGTGTCCTAGTTCTAATAAGAAAGATAACATTTTCTTAACTGAAATATGACCACTTGGTCAGGTGTCACTCATAGTGTGTCGCAAAACCACTCAAAAGCGGCCTCAACTTACGAAAACTAAAAACTTTTGGCCATTATGTGGCTAGAAATATAAAAAATATGTCACCAAAAAGCTCTTTCAAAGAGTTGAAGGGGAAGAGGTCAATGCATGTATATACATAGTACATATGGCTACATATGGAGGGGGCAAATACGCCCAACCAAAAAAGAGTGAGTCCAAAGCTTTGAATTGGTACCACATCAGCAAGAGAGACCCTAGATTAAGGTAGGATGAGTTCTTACACAAAAGAATCAATGTAGACGATAAGACGCAAAATAGAAAATCTACTTGGGTTGAGGTATGGGTTCTTCTTTAATCAAAACACACTCTTATGGTCAATTAGCTAGTGCAAAGTAGCTCAAGGAACCCAAGGGCAATAAAAAGAATGAAACTCCATTTACCTTGGCAAAATCTTGGCCAAAAAAAACGTAACAGCACGTTTTAAAGTCTATGAAAAGTAATCCCTCACGTAAATAAAAATGTGCAAATCATGTATACAAGGAGAATGTTTGGTGCCATTACCCCCAACAACCTCCCACTTAAAGGACCAAGAGGTGCTCCTAGATCATGCAACTCCCACTAGATGCAATGTTGGTGTTGCACTCAATGAGAGCATCTACAAGATTGTTCAAGTTTGATCTTAACCAAAGAGATCACTCCAACCTCAACCACCTCTCTATCATTTGAAGTCTAGAGGATCATGAAACAGCATTAAATGCAAGTGCAAATACATCCCCATTAGTGGAGTACTAGTTATGAATATCACTTTCCATGAATCCATGAAAATACAATGGACCATTTTCATAACATTATGCCCTTCAAATACCTCATCATAGAGTTAATAGCATCCCAATGTGCTTTGCCAAGAAGATTTTTCATGCACCTACTAATATCTCTAACTACATGGGGAATGTGAGCCTTAATGGGAACCATGTCATACATCAATGATCCACAAGATGAAGTAGATGGTGTGGCCCTTAAAAAGCTAGGCATCATACCATCTTTTCAAAAATCATCCTACCACAATTTTAAATATGGATAGAGATGCACTCCAAGTGCTTTGCATCAACCATACTAAGCCTTTCAAGTACTTTTTCAATGTACTTCCCTAGTGAACAATAGAACTGCTTTTGCCTATCCCTTTTAATTTTCATGCCCAAAGTGTGCTGAACTGGACCCTATTTATTGATGGCAAAGCCTATCCTCAGCTCATTTTTCTAGAGCATTAAGTATACTCTCTCTTTCCTCAGCAATAAGCATGTCATCTACATAAAAAGCAAGATGATTAGATGGTCACATATGTCCCTTTTAGTGTGAAGATAAATATCTGCATGGCTTCTTTTAAACCCATGTGGAAGCATCAAATTTTTAGGTCACTGTCTAGAGGCTTGTTTCACCCCATAAAGACTATTTTTTAGCCTGTAAACAAGATGTCCCTTTCCATAAATTGCAAACCCATATGGGTGCTTCATGTTCAGCTCTGCATCAATGCCACCATACAAATACACATTCTTTACATCTATCTGATAGAGCTCACAATTACGTGCAACAATGAGAGCAAAGAGAGTGCACAAGGTAGTGATTTTCACCACAGCCTTAACTACTTTCTAAAAGGCTCACATCGCATGGCCTCTTTGGTAGTTAGAAGCTATACCTTCATCATCAACAAAACATATCATAAAAATGGATCAAATCATTGAATAGGTCACCTAACTCAAGTAGATCCTCTAACTCAATAATCCACATTATCAAGCATGGAATCTACATTGAGAGGAACGACAAAATCATCTATATGGGGCTGTTGGTCCAACATTTCCAGACCTACTTTCAGCTTAATTTCTTGGTTGTTGGTGTCCAAAATGTGCAGGTAACGGTCGACCAATATCTTCTAACAGATTGTTACAGACTCATCTTTACCTGTTTGTGGTTCAACATGATGCCCTCTTTGAACAACATTGGTTGGTTAGCCATGCTGAAATTTCACCTATCTTCCATTTTCAAAGGCTACATGTGATTGGGGTAACTTCACCACATTAAACACAACATATGTGTTGCATACTGCTTTCCTGCAACAAGATAACCAAATTCTATAGCCCATCTCACCTTCTCCTCCATATCCAAGAAAGATTCCTTTAATGAACTATGCATTGAGCTTTTTCCCTAGCCCATGTCTAATGCATACAAATGCATCATGGTTGAAGATGCATAAATGGTCCATAGTTTATTGCAATGTGTTGCATTGACTTAAAAGCAATGATCACAACACCATCACAATGTTGTCAGGTTACGTAATGTTAAGGTCAAATCAACCTCATACAAGGCATACTCACCTTTAAATTTCACAATGCACATTCTAAAGAGTGACCTGGATCTCATTTGTGCAGGAGCGACAACTCAAGCCATGAGAAAAAGACAGGCAAGCGAGCCAAAAGAGAGACTCCAAGAACTCACTCAAGTCAAGAAAGAGTGATCAAATTATATAAATATGTATATCCTTTTAGTTTAACTTAAGCTTCGCACTCTTTGAGAAAAACATTGCCACATTTGAAAGAGAGCCTAAAGGTCTCAGGTGAGTTGAAGTGACAACACCCAAAGTGTAGCACATGTTCCGACAGCTAATGCAACTAACTACATATAAAAGAATCAAACTAGATAAGCATTCAAACAGAAACGATTGAGCTCTATAATAAAGACAGCAAATTTAACATTTTACCCTAATGAATAATCACGCAAGAATCTCTCGTTCTCTGCTGCCATCTCATCCTTCAGTGCATCGTCAACATACCTGGATCAGCCATATGGAGAAGAAACAAATATAGACGAATAATTGTTATGTCATCATATGGGAATAAGTTACAACATGAACTCCACTTAAAACAGGGATAATAATCCTTGCCCTGGATTGGATCCTGCAGTGAATAGGTATTGGAAAAGTGTCAAAACAAAGAGGAGTAGATACAAAGCTGTATACCTGTGGAAAAAATAAAAGAATTTTTAATGCTTAAATATGATTAGTTGCCAGCATGCCTACATAACTGTGTTACAAGTGCAATAGCAACCTACAAGTTGAAAAACATGTGGGAAATGCATGAGTAGATTCATGCAATCACTCAATTAGGGATCTGCATAGATATAAGATAAACAAAACTAGACAGTCGAAACTCTAGATCAATGGACAGAAGACAGAACTCAATCATAACCTTCTTAAAGATTATCAGCAGAACCAAAAAAGCTACAAGAACATTCAAAAAGAACACAACAGAACCAGTACACAGGCATGAGCAAGAATTATATGTGCATGCATGTACATCAATGTGTACGATTTATGTGTCTAAGCACATGATAAGCAACGTTATGCTTTATTTATGTTATCACCTAGCTTTTGTAGAAAAAGTTATAGTCATAGCTAAGGTTATAAAAAGGGAGGCACAACAACTCTATAGCATACATGCAGTCTTTAGCATACAGGCAAGAGTGAGATTCTTCTTTGCTTACTATCAACAGAAAGTACAGAAGTTAACAGCTTTTGTCTTCACCATACCTAGTGGAGGTCTTCGCCTTTCCTGGAGGGTCTAGACACTTTCTTGGAGATCGAGTTTGGAGGGTTACTTTGGAGGGTTACTCAAGAGCCTCACGTAATACATGCTTATGTTTGGGACCCTTTGTATGAGGTGTCCATAGAGATGCAGCATTGCCATGCCATTGAGACTCGACACAAGGTACATGCATATGGAAAGAGCCTTCACTTGGAGGTATACATCTGGCTGGCCACAAGCACATAGCACATGCATGTGTAATGTCTCTTGTATAGGGTCCAAATAGAGAAGAGCTAGCACCACTATGGACTCTATCATGAAATAGTTCATCATCTTCTAAGGATCATGATGCCATTGAAGTGGCCATTAGAAGAACAATGTTATGGAGAAGATCCTAGTCATCAGTTCCACTATTAGAAGTTGCGGGGATCGCTCACCTTCTTGTGGAATGTTGCATACACTATATGTTGTGCCCGAAAGGGAGATGTTAGTGTTTTGTCAACTCTTGGCATCCGGCTTCCATTGGAATACTCGTTCGTACATATATGTCATCCCGAATGTGAGTTGTTAGTGTTTTGGAAACTCCTAGCACTTGGTTTTCTTTTGAAGACCTGTTGATAAATATGTGACGATCATTTATTGATCAAAGGATCACCTATGTACACGCTCCAAACCCTGGAAGATATGTTGGTGGTGTGATTATCACACGCCTTTTCATGCCAACTGATCCTATATAGCATTGCCATTAGGGATACCTATGTAGACACAAACGATATGGAGTCTGATATTTGTAGAATATGTCGCTAAGCCATCGTGGTCGTTAGTTGTAATGATAGTCCCTTTGGTTCTTACCCAAGCACCATGGACAACAAGTGCATGCTCCAATGTTGTGTTGATACATGGTATATAGTCACCCAATATATACCTCCCATACATGGTTCCATACATGGTTTGACTAGGTGAGTAACTTTCCCCGCTTGCAACGTGCTTATGATAGTACTCAACATTGGCTATTATATAGCCCATTGATGTTGATACTGGATCATGAGCCAATCTCCTTGACTTTCACAAGACATGGAGGCATGGATTCATAGTTTGAATTTGATATTCTTGAATGGAGGCGAAAATTATTACAAACAGACGAGGAAAGCATGAAGACAACCTAGCACTATGTTGTCTTCCTCGAACTATACTATTCTCCATAATTTTTTGCACCATACATATAAACCTCATGGTCTCTAGTTTTGCATGCGTGTATACCTTAGGGTAACATGAGATTTTGAGCCTATTCGAACTAAAATGTGCACGATGTTATCTTCTCGCTATTGTGGTCCGTATTTGAAACGAAAATAATTAGTGTGTCTTATGAGTTGGACTTACCTCAAGCAATCATTATTTGATCACAAAGAAGACAATTGGCATGTCCTATGAGTTGGACTTACCTCAAGCAATCATTGTATATGTAAGAAATCGCTTGAATGATGTGTGTGCCTCTCCTCCCATCCATACATACCCTCCTGTACTCTAAAAATAGCAACGGTATACTCTAAAAATAGTAATGATCTGGAATAGTCTAGTGTGAACATGTGGCCATCATGCAACACTTATTCCCATTACTACCAAAGCAGTTCCCATTACTACCAAAGTACCTTAGGGTATCCCCTGAGCTTGGGACCTTGGCTAGCTGGCCCTTGTCCCTCACACACATGGATTGATCCCTGTAGATCAAATAGACTGATCCCTATGGATCAATGATCCCTGTGGAACAATGATCCCTGTGGATCACATGCATTGATCCCTGTGGATCAATGTCTGACACTCTCTCCCCCTTCTAAAGATCATTGTCCTCAATGATCAATGAGGGAAAGCACTTGCGAACCAGAGCTTCTTATTCCCAAGTAGAGCCAGTAAGTGGTAATCCTCTCCAGGCTACTAAATACTCCTGGACGACACGATTCCTAAATCGCTTCTGTCTCCGATTTACTATCCTGTCTGGAGAATGATCCATGCTTTTACTTTCTTGCAAAGAAACAATACCTTCTATTAGACTATCCTCCCTAGAAACATGAAACACTGGATGAAATCTGCAATCTAGAGGAAGATCTAATTGGTATGCAACTTCACCTAGCTTTTTAACTATCTTCCAAGGTCCACAAAAACCTTGGTGATAGCTTACTACACTTCCTATGGATAGTGAAGTAGAGCTAGCTAGTACCTGAAGAAAGACTCTGTCTCCTACCTCTAAGGACCTAGGAGATCTTATCCTATCAGCGTACTCTTTAGCCCTATCAGCTTCTTGCTCCATCTTGGCTTTAGCTATTTCTAAATTTACTTGGACGTTTGCTAAGAACTCGAAAGCACTAGGACATTTTTGTGACATACCTATGGTACTGAGAGCATTGGGATTCATGCCATAGTTCATCTCAAAAGGAAATGCAACTAGTGCCAAATACTATCCCAATCTGTCTTATGCCCTCAATATGTCCTCTAAAAACTGCTTCACCTACTTGGTCCTGTAAATCTGACATCCCTATCTGAAACTATGGATGTCGACAACCCATGCAATCTGAAGATATGCTGGATAAACAACTCCGCTACCCGTGGATCAAATGGACTGATCCCTGTGGATCAAATGGACCAATCC